>CAXKVY010010726.1:0-23940 GCA_964058915.1 Tetropium fuscum
GTAGTGCAACCACAAGCCACTTTTTACAGCAAAATATCTGGCGCAGGAGGGGTTGTTGTTCGAATCGCAATCAATCCATATTTAGAATGTTTCCAACCCCAGTTCAGTGGATTTAAGTGATTTCCTTGGCATTGCTGGATTCGAAAATACGTTCTTTAAGCCCTTCTGTTTGATGGCATCACGTGTTGGTGTAATTGCGCTAGAGAAAATTTTGCACTTTTTGATAATTTGTAAAAATGCTGGAAGCGACAGTTGCTTAGGGTCATGTTCAACTTTGCCCCATACAAAGAAGCTGCAAAATAGAATGCAGAACTTACTTCTTCTTCAGTTACATTGTCACGTAAAAACGCGTCCATACGTGTTTTTAGCTGTATGGCATTTTATTTATGAATTTCATAATTTTTTTTGCCAATGATGAAAAATCATTGCAGCATCGCAGTGAAAAAAATCAGAACTGTTTCGATCATACAATTTTATTGTTACTCTTTCTACACTTGGTTTCCCAAGATATACATTTTAATACTGTTCTGGCAATACATTTTAATACTGTTCTTTAGTACTGTTTTTTTATTGTTTTCATTGACAGAAAGTTATCGGGTTTCGAAAGTGGTTTCAAATAATCTTTAATAGGAGTTCAAATTAATTTTCACTCCTATTAAAGATGATTCTTATTAATTATTATAATGATGATCCTATTAACGATTTTCTCAAAAACCATTAGGCCAAAACTAATTGTTGGGGCTGAGTAAGTGGCACACGGTCCCACCTCTTTCTCCTCGCAGTTTGTCCAACCATACGCCTAACACCCTGTATATATACATAAGTCTTGCACAGTCAAAAGCATGTTATTAAACGCAGTAGACGAAAATCATGTTACTTGAAAAATGGAAAATTGTATTTTAAAGTTGAGAAAGAAGTCACATAAATAAGGTAGGTACTTCGATTTCAATAATCATCGCTCTTACTCTCAAAACATTCTCAATGTTAAACTATCAACTTTCTCTGGATTCACGTTGTAATCCTCTTTGGCCGTGGGGGTCCTGGCAAGGGTTCTTCGTCAATGACATCCTCATCTTCAATGATGGGTGGTTCTTGCTGAAGGGGCTCTGTGTCGTGTTCGTCGTCGCCCTCGTAGCAAATAGGCACGCCGTTGAGGCATTTCCCTTAGCATTGGAGGCATGCCGCAGAACAGTTCAGCATTGCTTGCCGGCATCCACATTTGCCACTACCAAAATCCTTGGTGTAGCGGCAAAATATTATTTTCAGTAGGGCCCCCGATGCTGGTGGATCTTCTGTTGTAAATAGCACTAGGGGGTCTCCTAGATGTTTAAACCCCTTACTCTTGAGGGGATAGCTCATTCCCAAGCCACTGCTGCACTTGGTGGTAGGTGCCCTGGGAATACCATTTAGCTGCGCTTTCAGTTGGTGGGAGGGAGCTGATGTCAGGCTTAATATTTGCGACTGACCTCATGAACGACTGCAAGCGGTACTGGTTGAGGGAGGTCTGTCTTACTGGTGCCCCATACCATTTGAGGAAGTACAGCCGCTTCAACCTCGCAGTGAGTGGAGGAGAAGTTGTAAATAATCACTGCCGATTCCTTGATGATTTCTGATTTCAAATACAATTTTGAGAAGCCCACCTTGTTTCTTCTAAATGTTGCAGATGTTGTGTTGCAGCCGGTAAATGAATGTAAGAACGGGATGTGTTCAAAACTATGCTGCTGCATCTATTGGGTGGACAGTGCTATTGTTTTGATTTTCCCTCGAGTGGATTTCAGCAGCAGAATGTCTTGGGTGAGAGGAGTGGAGCCTATCAAAAGGATAGCGAAGTCCGCATCCTCACTAACGACAGTCTGTGAGTAGATTGTTCCACAGGAGTATTCACTATAAGGACGCCAGCATCATTAGTGGTCTGGAGAGTTTGTATCCCATTCTGCAGAAGATTTGTCTGTAGTAAGGACTGTCTGTGAATTGACTTCTGTTGCTAGGACTAGACCAAAAATTTTCTTGTTTCATAGGTATCGATGTGTTCCATGTCAAATTGATGTCAGCGGATCTCCTCAGTCTATATCGTCACCTGTGTTCTTGTGATTTTGTACTGTTGGTTGAGTTTGCGTACCCATCAAATACCACAGTGCGACCCTTTGCAGGATAGTGGTGGTTGACGTAGGTGACATATCCATCGCAAATAGTGGCAACGGAGGCATGTTTTTGCCAAATTACTCTGTGCAGTAGGAAGGTTTGATGAAAAATGTGATGTAAAAATATTATTTTCGTAAATTTTCACTTTTCCGGTGCGTGTGACTCGAAAACACTTGCCAATTCGAAAAAGTATATAGAACGAAAGTTGTAGAGAACTTCATGAGACTTTTATTTCGTATAAGAAAATTTTTCCCTACGACGCACCGTTTTTGACATATAAGAAAAAACCCAAAAGTGGACCCACTTTATCCGTTATCACCCAGAACAAGTGTCTGGGGGATTCGCTTAGGTCCCGCTCACGCACTCTACACCTCTTTTATTGACTTGACCAAGTTCTCTGTGAATTACATAATTCATATGAGATGAATGTAATTTCTAAATCCGATATCCACGTCCGCATAAAGCAATTTCTAGATTTTATCTAATCAGTGTCATGTAGTCGCAGCAATCTATAACGAACGTCATCTATGAACATTTAGACACAACAATAGACGTCGATTGGTAGATTTCTGTACATCCATACTGTTTGTTAATTTGGACTTTCTCTATGGGATTTTTAAATGTGGCATATAGGAGCTTTTTGATGTACGTCCAGTGGCTGTCATGTGAAAAAATTGTAGATTCATTTAGATACGTAAAAAATTATCTTATGGAATAAGAACATCTTATAAGATCCTCCGATTAAAAATGGACAAAAACCGAATAGCTATAGGATGTCTTGTGCTATACCCACTAAGACTTTTGAGTTAGGAAATATATGTTTCAAAAATATCGACTTCTATATTTATTTACTTATTATTTCCTATAAATACCTATAACGAGTCTAATTTTATGCTTTACTAATTAATACAAACATATAGCAAGTCATGTAATAATATACACCTTGGTAATAATGTAGACCTTGGTGTACATATCAGCTATTAGATTAATTTACACAGTGTCGGTTGCCATCTCGCGTGCAAATCATACCGCCAAGTGGTTCCAGCGAGATGGTTGCCGAATCTGACTATTCCACATACTTCGCATCGGCATCGGCCTTGAAAGAAAGCAAATGGCAATATTAGCCTACAGGTTTCCCAGATTTTCAGGTCTGGTCGCTATATCGATCATACCACCTCGCAAAAATGTCGGCAAAATGTCGGCAAAAATTTTTTTCAAACCTGACCACCTTTTTGGGCAATATGGTCGCAAAAAACAAAAAAATGTATATTTATCGATATTTAGTGAAATACACTTAAGTGAAATACACTTAAGCAAATACATCAATACTCTAGAGCTACTACACAAATACTACATTTTCTAAATCGCATATTTTAGTCGCCAATGGAAAATTACTGTGGCTATTTGTAGTCGCCACAATGCAAAAAAAAATACCTACAAGTCCACAAGGTAAAAGTGATTTAATATAATATCCAAAATCATACATTTTGGCAGGAAATAATGTTTTTCAATATAAATCATCTCACGTAGCCTCCTGGGCCAAAAATACTTAACCGGTCACGTGAGGCGAAGGGTAAGATTAGATAGGAAAATCTTATACAAACGTCAAACATTTTATACATTTTAAAAAAAATATATTTACAATTATATATTATTCTAAACAAAATAATTATTTTTATGATTTGAGTTTGTTTAAGATATTTATTTTCTCTTTCTTTTTCCTTAGTAACTTTAAAATAATTTAAGAAAGCATTAAATATAAATTCACTTTAAAGTCAAGGAAGTGTTAACAAAAAAAACGGACAGGCGGAAAACAAACGGAAAAAAAGACAGACGGACATACGAATATTTTGAGGGTTGTGAATGAAAATTGGATATTATAGATCTATAATATTGTAGGTAGGTATATGTATATTACAAAGAGTAGGCTAGCAAAGAGTAGGCTAGCTGACAGATTAGACTTAACAAGATTAGTAAACACAACCACGATAGGCCAGCATAAATAATAACTCATCTCAACTGATACCCTCATATTTAAGTGCCAGACAGTTCAATTTCCTGGTCTATTCTCGGAACCCCCTTTGCCAATTAAGCCATATTAGTACATTTATTTGTAAGCGGGCTCCGGGTAGAAACACTACTGAGATTTCTCGTTGAAAGATGCTAACCAGAAGAAGTGTGCCTGCCTGTGGAGACTAGCCTGCACCCGCTTCTCCCAAAGACATGACAGAGCACGTCTTTGTCTTTGTGCTGGCTTCCTTTGAGAGGATGAAGAAGCTAATAAATTACAGAAAACGTGTAATACAAACAGTCCCTGCATGTGTTGATGAGTGAGCAAGGTCTTTTGGGTCTTGTAACATCCCTTGTTATATAGTGTACACAAGCATATATCCAGATAAAGTTAAATGTCATATTTGAATTATTGAAGATTATGGTGAAAGCAGAAGCTGAAAAAATTTGCGAGTCAATCTGTAACTGTTTAAAACAATAATTTGTATATATATATATATATATATATATATATATATATATATATATATATATATATATATATATATATATATATATATATATATATATATATATATATATATATATATATATATATACGTGATAAGTTGTCACCTCAGTGTCGTAACTATGGCGACCTCCCCTCACATTTTTATACTTTTTTTTTCATATATTGTTGGAGGTATATCAAATCCGGAGTCACCTCAACCTTATATATTAATGTGCGATATATTATATACTTCGTCACCTCAGGTAGTGTTGCCATATTTTTGAGGTGGTTACGTATTGTATATTTATACAACTAAATATTCTGTACTTCAATAACTATTTTGTGCGCGTTGGTAATGGCCGGTGACTAGAGTGAAACGTGCACATAATATACAGGTATATAAAATAAGAAACAAAAATTAAATTTAATATTATTTTCCGGTTCGTAAGAGGAAAATGGGTATATGTGTAAGAAATCCCGCCCCCCCAAAAAAAAAATTATATATTTGGATATATTTTTTCATTAATTTTTTTTAAATTAAGGGTTTTTTGTAAATTTTAATTTATAAACACTATTTTACGATTTGTGTAACATTCAAGCAACATAGGTATAGTAAGAACGTTTTATGTATAACGTTTTAAAATTTTACTTGCAAGGTAATGAGGCCTTATTGGAAACTTTACAATAACATAACAAAATATTTATGTAACATCATGCTTTTATTTAATGCAAGGGTTACTTTTTCATCAGAGAACAAAAAAAATAGAAACAAACGTAGAAGATAACTTAAAGTTTATTTCATTAAATGCTGTATTTTGGATTTTATTATTGAAATACTTCTAAAGATTCCTGTTTTCTTAATAAAAATATTAATTAGTGCTGCTGAAGGGTTCGTTTTGTTCTTAATATGAACGTCAAAGTGTTACCTTTGAAACCCACTGTCTCCGGATGATGCCAACTACTCCGCGTGTTAGGTACTATGACACTGTAGTCTAGGATGTATGTATCAAACATCGATTATTTTTATTTTATAATAATTATTTTACGATTACTTTGTAATTCAATAAATATTTATAGTGCTTTTGACATTGTAAAGTAAAAAAATAAATAAATGTTTACAATTACAATTACAATTAACAATTTGAATGTAAAATAGTTCTGTCTTCTTAAACCAGTCGAATAATAACTAGTTAAAATGTAGTTTTTTTTACATATAAGTACATAAAATAAATATACTTATAGTTTAAAAGAAACTTTTTTATAAATACCTATAAAATTATTGTAGTTCCTTGATGGTTGAAATGATCGTTGAATAAATTGAAACATTGGAAAAACTTCTATATTTAAATTAGTAGGTACCAAAATTAGTGAGCAAAAGTTATAAAACCTTAATGCGAGACACATATATTATTTTTGAAGAAACTATACTCCTCTCTCTTTAATATACGAGTTTAATAGTTTTTGTTAAAGTTTTAGTATGGGCTTTATTTCTGTTGCATTATTAGGTAGGGATATAATAATTGAGTTGTAGCCAAATCTCTATGACATCATGAGGTGGCACAGTGCGGATAGTATCTATATATTGCTATCAAAGAACTGAGGTGACTAAGTATGGCGCATTCATCTGTTAAATGTCGACGCAAGCGCCAGTGGTATACCGCTGAACTAAAAAGATATTTTCCGGTTACGTAGGGGTCGACCCCACCTCAGAAACATTTTTCGTAATATGGCTCAATACGTCATCTATTATCCGTTTCTATTGAAATCAATTGCAAACGTTGTCACCTCAACTTTTCGAGGTGGCAACGTTATATATGAGGTGACTCCGAATGTTATATCTCTATTCTTGAGGTGGCAACATACAGTTTATGAATATATATATATATATATATATATATATATATATATATATATATATATATATATATATATATATATATATATATATATATATATATATATATATATATATATATATATATATATATATATATATATATATATATATATATATATCTAGAAGTCACAAATTAAAATATCTAGAATACTTATGACAACGCAAATCAACCTGGACTTAAAAATTAAATAAGGACTAACTAATTCAAATAATACAAACAGGTATTAAAAATATTAAATTGTGAATATATGTACAGAACATTTATATTTATAATAGGATAAGATGTGACATCGTGATTAAATAATAACAATAATAGTGACATAAACATTCAATTACCAAACTACCTGATACATACATACGAAAAAACATTACAATATATCTTGTACACAGGTAGAGAACAAAGACTCTTGTTGAAAAAACAATTTTATTGATTAGCAACGAGAAAAAGACGAAGAAGAGAGGATACTGAAATTTTGTTGCGAAATTTTTATCCGAAATTAATAGATAAAATCAGGTTAATTTACATTTAATTACTCACAAGAGGTTAAGAAGAGGTTATGGAAATCCAAGAAGCAAATTTTGGTCGAGCAGTTCCAGATTTGTTCCTGATAGATCCTATAGTTAAGCAGCAGCGTTGATCCAGCTTTCAGAACCTCATAAAGCAATTCAAAGAATGGGAAATTGCTAAAAAAACACAAAACTGTGTATATAAAGGTACCACTTTACTTTAATAAACCTATCTTATCAAAAACATCAAAGAATTATAAAAAATCAAATATCATAACCTTTTAACCACTGATAATAAGTACTTACCACATAAAATTTCAGGCAAATTTGAGTTCTATACATTAATTAAAACCACAATATTGCTTATAACGATCACACACTGAGTTTGATCAGCCATTTGTATGAGTAATATAATACTTTCAGTAAAAACTAGTATAGATAACCCGTAAAATAACAATGTGGAACAATTTTGCCTATATTATTATTGTAAACGAATAAAGCAGCGTGTAGTACATGTTGCATACAATGCATACATACATCAATCGTATAATATATTGGTATTATATACATATTATATATATATATATATATATATATATATATATATATATATATATATATATATATATATATATATATATATATATATATATTAAAATTAAATGAAACACATAGCTGTTTTCAATTAAATATTTTTTGTTTATTATATTAATCTTTAATCTGTTAATCTGTTTATTATATTAACAAAACGGCAGCATCGACATATAACTTGCAGATGGCCGATGCTTGGATTTTTAGCCTATCGGTGCAGATGCCTAAGTACTGGTCAAAAAACCAGTGTCAAGTTTAAATATGAAACAGTTTTTAGTGTATAGTGTGCACTTTATTAATTATATACCTACAACATATTTACTTTAATAATACTGTTAACTGCTAAAATGATTTTATGATTACAAAATGTAAACTTACTTGTTTATCTCTGAAATAATTCCTAAATCTTGCTCAACTGGTTGTACTTGAGGAAATGAGAAAGACGTCCCTAAATACAATTCCTTCTGTGAATCTGTTATTATTGTAATACATTGTACACATTATTTTAAATGGCACATCTTAACACTGTAAACCAACCTAGTCTCCAAACAAGTCCGAAATACGAAAACAGGTCTCTCAGGCTTCATTTTTCAGTTTTCCCAGTTCTAGATCTGGAATCAGCAGGCCAGGGCGAAAATTCTTTTGTAAAATGCTCAGAGCAAATCACATTATGTCGATAAATTTCTGAAATAACGAATGCTAGCTAGCATTTTCCCTGTTTTCACAAAAGGCAACCTTTTGATTTTCAGTCAAATAATACACTTTTAACACACGCCCAAACACCACGAAAGTCGTAAAATCTAATGCCTAATGCTTTTATATATAATATGTTCAAATAGAACAAATATAAATAGTACTAGGTTTGTGTATTGTAAGAATTTGAGTTCCGTCACAAACTGATGTCATAAAACGTCACTGCAAGTGTTGGAGTATTAATATTTTAAATTCAAGTATAAATGATCAATGAAACAGGTCATACACCACTCTGAAGATTCTCAATGAAGGTGAAAGAACTTCTGTGTATATACAACTTATATATATATATATATATATATATATATATATATATATATATATATATATATATATATATATATATATATATATATATATATATATATATATATATATATATATATATATATATATATATATATATATATATATATATATATATATATATATATATATATATATATATATATATATATATATATATATATATATATATATATATATATATATATATATATATATATATATATATATATATATATATATATATATATATATATATATATATATACAGATATATATATATATATATATATATATATATATATTATATATATCTAAGATATATATATATATATATAAGATAGCAGACCCATCTATATTCAGTACGCTAACCTCGCGTAACCTTTTCTGCAGCTTGGAAGTTTTCTCCTACACTACAGCGACTCGACTGGTATGCATTTAAATGTTAGTACGTCTATCGGCAGGTAGATGGCCAAATATCACGAAAGTATGAAATAATTTGTTATTCATAATGCCAGGAGAGGAATATAGCTATTTGTTTACGCATTTGTGATTTGTTCTAATTTTGTATTTGTGCTTGAAATAATAGATAACATACTGTCCAATAAACAACGTAATCACTTATCACAACGGAATCAGTTAGCTACTTGTTACTTAAAATAATATTGCATTAAGTATATAGACAACACATAATATAGGAACACACATGCATATATAGGCAACACATAGTACAGGGAAATATATTGATACAGCATGTTCATTTTATTAGACACCATCATATCAAATAGAACTCATTATAACCTTATTAAAATAATCGAAACAGTGGCGACGATAAGAGTTTGCCCCTCCCTCCCCTCGAAAAACTATTTCAATTATATTATGTAGGTATATATATTGAAATTTAACCAAATGATTTATAATTTTTGCAGAATATATCCGTAATGCAAACCTAGAAGTAGAAAAATTATTGATTTGACTTGCCGAAACATCGTTGCCTTAAAGTAAAAAAAAAATAGATGCACATTGCTTTAGGTGTAGTTGTTGAACACGTTTATGTTCAATACTTACTTATAGGTACTTGCAAAGCACCTCTACCCTCACTCATAGTACAGTACGTTTTAGTTTTAGTTAGTTTCAAGTTTGAAAATGATCTCTGGGCAGAAGATGTACCATATTAATCAATAAAATATTTCGAATTTCGAATTTCGATGCTCAAGACTGTTTGAAAATTCAGACTCTAAACTCTGAATTCAGACTTTCAAATCTAAACTTATAAACTTATGTTCACCAGGTTCAGGTTAAATTAGGTTAATTATGGTTCAGGTTAAATTAGGAAAAAGTCTGATTTGTGAGACTAAAGTCTAAATTCAGAGTTTAAAGTCTGAATTGAGAGATTAAAGTCTGAATTCAGATATTGAAGTGTAAATTCAGAGAGTAAGGTCTGAAAGACTAAAGTCTGAATTTAAAAATAATACAAAACTGACCCTTCTAAGGCCAGGTAGAAAACCGATTAATTCTCTTGTTAATTTCTACATTTCTTCACTGGTCAATTCAACAAATCGGGATAGAGGTAGAGACAAATTACGTGTTGATGTTAATTCGTTCGTTATTATTCACGACATCGTTCATTATCATCATAAGTTTATCAAAAAGCATTATCCCTTCTTTTTGTCGTATCCCATTACGCGTCGGTCCAATATATGAAGATTTTTGCCATATATTTAAATATCTCTTGCTCACTTGACTAAATGACATGGTGGGCCGATATTAGAACTTATGTTTTGAAACTAGATTTTCTTTTCAAGTATCCTCTCCACGGTCAAGCCATAATGACCTTCGGGATTAAAAGTGCTACTGCAAACTCGAGGTATATAATATACTATTTTCTACGATTGTCAGTACAACATTGTATTTTTCGGAGAGTTACTAAGCACCAAATCTCACTTTCCTTATCTCGGCAGGGAATATGCATTTTACCTGTCTAGTTAGAGAGAGTGACAGTTTCTATGAAAAGAGATAAATTGTATTCACATGAAGCAGCAATAATTTGGAAATCTCTTACTCTGGAATACTGAGATTAGATCTTGATCGCTGCCTATAATAATGCCGGGCATCCATTAATTTATTTTTATCAAATTGCGGGACGAGTGGAAGTCGTATCTTCCACTCATCGAGCTACAGTGTCTGCTGCAATTATTGTTTACACTACGATCACCATTACTAATCTCAATAAATTTGCACTTTGCTATTAAAATCCATCACTAAGTAAATAAG
The DNA here is from genome assembly GCA_964058915.1 of Tetropium fuscum. Classification (NCBI taxonomy): domain Eukaryota; kingdom Metazoa; phylum Arthropoda; class Insecta; order Coleoptera; family Cerambycidae; genus Tetropium; species Tetropium fuscum. The sequence goes on from CAXKVY010010726.1 coordinate 10,950, forward strand.
TGTTAATAACGTGATTACCGTGTAACATATTTATATACCTAGTTTGTAAATTTTAACTAAAACGCATGAATATAGAATAAAAGCTAAATATAGATTAATATATACCTACTTAAAATAATAGGCTTAGATAATAAGGTGTAACCACCATCACGCACATTAAATTGATACTTGAAACAGTCTTAACAAATTGTAAAATATTAGGTTCAATTAATTATTCAGATAATTTCTCAATTCTTATCCAGATTGTTTTTATTTGTGTTGCATATTTGTGTATGTCGTTCAAATGACCTGACTGTCTCATTTGTTTTAGTAAGTCGTTTTAGTAGGTTATATATTTTTGCATCTTAGTAATATTTAGAACCCTTACTGTAATAAAATAATAGTTAATTTTTGTGTCAATATCATAGTAGTGCCCACGGACGCCCAATTATGATTTTCGTTTGCATTTTGTGTTTAGCTGTAATCATATAAAGCTGAAATCAGTTTTATATGATTCCTCATCTTTAGAAACATCGAAATTCGTCAAAGGGTAGTCAGTACTACCCTTGACGGGGTGATTCTAGTCGGGGTCAAGATCAAATTTGACTCGCAAAATATCGATGGCAGAGAAGAAACTGTTTAGACCAAAATTGTTGGGATTTTATTTTCTACAAGTTTAGTTATTACCATTTTTAGTCAAAAGTTGAAGATATATAAAAATATATAATATAGAAAAAACAAATACTGCTATGGCAGTCGACGTAATAGCAGAATCTGGTCGTCATTTTATGTTTCCGTTAGTCACAAATAATAAATTAATGGCAAAAAAACATTTTTCAAACAAGCTTTTATTCAAATGATCTAAAAAGGAGAAAATAAACTTTAAATTAAATGAAACCCATCAATTTATTACATTACACAATTTATATGATATAAAACCTTGTCGCGAGATTTACCTATTTTGTAGAAAACAATTTTTTTTCTGGGATTTTCTTATGTCAATATTGTATTCTTGTTTATACACAGTTAGTTATATCTCGCGACAAGCTTTTATATCATATAAATTGTGTAATGTAATAAATTGATGGGTTCAATTTAATTTAAACTTTATTTTCTTATTTTTAGAGCATTTAAAAAAATATTGTTTTTAAATGTTTTTTTACACTATTAATTTATTTTTATTTTTTAATTATCGCTAGACATGTTTCTAAGTCTGTTCATTTCATTTAATTCTTCATTGTTCTATGATCGTTGCCTGTTAATTTAGTACAGTCTAGTTCTTCCATGAGGAGACATTCTAGTGATTTGACTTTACTTAACTCCTATTTCTTATTTCAGCTTGAAGCTTACATGTGCCTAACGAAACACAGTTCCGGATTTGATTCTGGAGCTTTCGTTCTCCTAGACATGTTGCAAATCAATGCTATTGATGTACATCTCGTCAAATTACACGGTTCATAGTATGAAGCTCAACCAAAGCGTACTGTTAAAATTCAGCTGCAAGATTTGACCCGAACAAATCGACCCCAAAATCGTAATCGGGGACTCCAAATACGCGGGGATAACAATTTCAGACGGATTGGAGCAAATAAGTTTTTGATCGCCATCGTAGATCCGCCATCTTGAATTTTTTTTATCGCCACCAGTTAACCCTTGTCGGTCCCTACAACATTTGTTCGACCAAATCTTTGCTGAGATCACCAAACTATCCCAAACCTTTGCTGAGTTATAACTCCTTAAAACTGGTATAACAGCCTTCTTAAGAAAGTAACTTAAAAAATACTTTACTATACTTAACTATACCTAAAAAAGTATATTGTGGATACAGTGATTTAAAAAAAAACGCTTCACCTGCTGATGTATTTGATCCTACTGAAATATTTTTTCATATCACTAGCATTTTTATTCAGATTCTGGCTGTTATATATAAGATGGCTATCCATTTGATAGCCATCTTGGGGCGGTCCGTCATATTGGATTTTTAATGAAGTCACTTAGCTAACCATGCCTTGTTATCCAAACTACACGTGTGTGCTAAATTTCAGCAGAATCGACTAAGGATAACTACTTTAAAATTCAGATGCACGATTTGACCCGAAAAAACATACATACATACATACATACATACATACATAGCAAGTCCAATAAAAGCTTGTAAAAATATATTGGCCTATCTGTGCCTCTAGATAAATAAGATACTATATAAAGCCTATCAAATCCTAAATCTAAATCTGAATAAAAATGCTAGTGATATGAGAAAATATTTCAGTGGGAGCAAATACATCAGCATTATTAATACTCTTTTCTTATATTTTTTGTGTACCTACTTGTCGTGAAAAAGTAACATCAAAATTTCCCCATATGCCTTAACGTCATATTTACCTAATTCCTGTATTGGAATTTTTCTATTTCCGTGGAAATACTAAGCGCATCAAATATCAACGGCGGCTCGTGGGTTTTGGAATAGGTGAAGCGTTTTTTTTTAAATCACTGTATGAACAACATACTTTTTTTTTGGCCGAAAGGTGATAAAAGGACGGAATGGTGGAAATGACATTACAAAAAATATACGGCATTTAGAAATGTTTGTAACACATTGCTGCAAAACTAAATTTAAGCGGTAAGCTAAACAATGAACAACCGCTGTTTGTGGAGCCACTTCTTTAAGTTTTGTCTGCAAACCATTTAAATGTCCGGACAGTAATTTTGCGAAACTTCTAAGCTTTTTTAAAGACCAAGACAAAGTCGCAATTACAAGTCACAAAAACCGAAATCTCTTGAATGCAATGATATTAACAAGTTTCTGAAAGAAGCATTGGAGTATTGCATTTTTTCGACAAAAGAAAATACATACTTTCTTGAATTAAAAAGTAGCCATAAAACGTAAAAATACTAGATATACATAATTATTTGGATATACAAGAACAGTAAACATCGCCATATATAAATATGAGGGTATGATGTAGACAAATTTAAATGCTACGTATTATAAAAATACAAAACTATTCCATTTAATTAACCAGTAAACAAGCGATGTTATTATCTAAGTAAATACCTTGTACGATTTATTTTAACATTTTTATATATCTCTGACGAACGCCCGACTGTAATATCTAAGCGATATGTTGTACCAAAAGTTTCCAATGGAACTTTAGTCAATAAATACAATTCGTAGATATTTTTGCACAATGATATTAAAATTATTTATATGTAGGTATTTACTAAAATATCACTCGACTATATATACAACGAATTACGACGAAAATTGTTCATTTCCGTATATCTGTATAAATTGCATATATATATATATATATATATATATATATATATATATATATATATATATATATATATATATATATATATATATATATATATATATTGTAGTATAACGAACCCAGTATTTTTAAGGTTAATTTTGAAAAGGACCTAAAGTAGTACGTTGTGTGTTTAGTTTATCTATGTTTCTGTATCGGATGCACTGGTTACTAACGTTTTAATAGGGGAATGGTTGGTGAAAATAAAAGTCATGAATTGAGTACACCTATCTTTATTTACTTACACGTTATGCGCATGACCCATCTCTGAACACTTTGGAACCGTAAAATAAATGAACATGGCAAAAGTTTATTTAGCTTGACTACAAGCAGGGTGAAGAGTGCCAGGCTCACCTAGAGCTCACGTGGGGAAAGAGCATGGCAGAGAAACCCACGATCCTTGCTCTGAATACTTTTACCATCCGAATCAATCAAAATGTCATTGACCTTTACAACAAAACATTTTATTTCGAATTGTTACTTGGTTATATTATAAACACCTATAATAAATCACCACACTCATCCAACATAAAAACATTCAGCAAATAAAACTGAAGAAGTTTGTTAGTTAGCCGGTAAAACCGGAAGGTACTGGAGTCCTATACAGGAGACAATCCAGCTATTAGTTGTAGGGGCGGACAGTACTGATACAACTTTCTTATTCTTTTGGTTATTATTATTATTATTTTTTTTGTGTATAAGTATCAGATCAGTCCTCACGGGTGGAAAATGTTAGTAATTTCATCAAGGCACTATCATACATGTGATACTAAAATAGGTGTATCAGTAATTTAAACAGTAGCAGAAACAAAAACTTTACAAAGATCTCACGTAGTGATTTTTGCTCAATTCGGACGACAAGGGTAATCACGACAATATTTATAATTTATACAGTTAAAACAACAAAACATAGTGAAACACGAGTTTTACAAGTATGATCGATAACAGCAAATATTATTATCAAAATACAATGGGATAACATAACATGGCTTGGGTTGCATCACATTTTTCTATACATGACAAACAGAATGCATATTCAAAGATCAAAATAAGAGATCAGATTACCTGCAATCACCACAACACTTTTTTTTTCCAATCCTCTTCTCTTTTCTACGGCTCTTCCAAATGAATTTTAAAACTTTTTACTTAAACACAGAAAATAGCTAAAAATGGCGTACCTCTTCTACGTTCTTAATCTATTACGCATCACTTTTTTCTGGCTTCCCCCGTCGTTTATCCTTTTTGCAAACGCCCCCTGCCTCTCAACCAGTGAAGTAAAGGACCTACAGAAATCTATACCGACGACTACCTAGTAGAAAATTATACTGTCCAACAAATATTTTATTAGTGAATCTTTCAGCCGACAGATGGTGTTAGCAGTACTGTTTTCTTAATAAATTTAATTTGTAAACTTTCGCTCAGACGCCCCTTTGAAAGATAGAGCTGAGACGATTACGGCACAGAAATATTTTTCAACATAATACGAAAAAAACTAAAAGGATATAGAATTGCACCTAATTAGAAGATGGTGCACGATGGTATAATTTCAAATTGGTAATATTGTAGTTACCCTTCTTATCACCAGATTCTAAGTCACATAGGGTATAAACGTTCGGGAATGGGTTGTTAGAGATTCGGTAAGGACCAGAGTATAAGGGGCAAAATTTATATATAAGTTTCCTTGAAGCATCAGAAACGGGGTTTTCACGAAGAAGCACCATATCACCAACCAACAACTTATCGGATTTGTCATGGTTTTCAACAACCTGTTCTGCTCGGGACAAAATATTTTGACGGACATGATTACGAATAGATTCTACACTCTTAGGAGGAACCTTCGGAAGCAACGGCAATACTAAGTCATCAAGGACATTCTGTTGTCTTTTCCCAAATATAATTTCGACAGGAGCATATCCTGTGCTCTGATGAGGAGTTTCATTAAACAAAGTTTCTATATTTTTAAGTTGTGTAACCCAACCCTTGTGTGACAGACTACAATAAGCACGAAACAACCGACTAAGCTCCTTCATCACTCGCTCAGTAGGGTTCGACTGTGGATGACGAATGGAAGAAAAAGTAGGTACAATGTCATGTTCTTTTAATAGTTTCTGCCAAACTTTGGATGTAAATTGAGTCCCATGATCAGAAAGAACGGTTTTCACTTTAATGAATTTTGAAAAATCCTGAATAATTTTTAAAGCAGAAATTTTCGCTTGCGCTCGTCGTAAGGGGTATAAACGAACAAACTTGGAAAAGGAGTCGATTACCACAAAGATATAGGTACTTTTAGAACGACCCTCAGGTAATGGTCCATAATAGTCAACTGTCACCAGTTCACCAGGATCAGTAGTTACGATAGGATGCCTCTTACCTTCCAAATACTGTTGTGGAAATTTAGTTTTCTGACAGAGGTCACAGCTTCGCACTAAATTTTGTATACATTTAAGTAAGTTAGGACTATACAGAATGCGCCCCATAATGTTATGTAATTTAGATATGCCAAAATGTCCGTACAGTTCATGATACCCCTGAATAATAGGATCAATCAAATTAGACGGTACAGCTAGTCGGTGTCTCTCATAAAATGCATCGTAATAAATCAATAGATCTTCATGTAAGTGAAAGTGACCTAATAGACGAAGTTGTGAACGACCTAAGGCAGTGGCATTTCCCTTTAAATAGTGGCATATAGGACCCAGGAAGGGGTCTTGATGTTGATGGTCACCAAAATCTTGCATAATTAACTGTAAATCATTTAAATTACTAATTTCAAAAAATGCACCTAAATAATCTGGTGATGTGGTGATCACCAAGGGAGAACGTTCAGTAACCAAAGACGCATCACCCACTTCTGGAAGGTATCGAGATAATGTATCGGCGACAACGTTATCCGAGCCCCTGACATGCTCAATTTCGTAATCAAATTCACTTAGATACATCACCCATCGAGTAAGCCTATCATTTAATAGTCGACATTGTTTTAAGAACTTAAGGGCATGATGATCTGTTCGTATAACTAGTCTATGTCCTAAAATTATAGTTCTGAATTTACGTAAACCAAATATAATGGCTAAAAGTTCCTTTTCTGTGACAGTGTACAATAATTCTGGACCGTGTAAGGTTCTACTCGCAAACCCTAACACTAAATGTTCCCTTTCAGAATCCAGTTGATATAGTTCGCAGCCTATGGCCACGCTAGAGCCATCAGTTTGTAAATAAAACACTTTATGAAAATCAGGAAAGTTCAAAATGACAGTATCTAAGAATAAAGATTTCACAATTTCAAAAGCTTTCTGCTCCGAAGCACTCCATTGCCACTTTAAATTTTTCTGTAACAACCTGGTCAAAGTATAGACCTCATTACTGTATAACCTACGAAAACGCCTATAATAATTACACAAGCCAAGAAATGCTCGAAGTTGTTTGACATTACGTGGGACTGGGAACTCCTGTATTGACTTAATTTTCTCAGGATCGGTCAAAACCCCCTTAGAAGTAAGAATGTGACCTAAAAATTTCACCTCCCTGCACAAAAATAACGTTTTTTCCAAGTTTATGGTAAGATTTGCTTCGGCCAATTTAATGAATAGTTGTTCTAAATGAGACAGATGATCCTCAAAAGACTCTGAAACGACCAGCAAATCATCTACATATTTGTGGACAAAGTTTTGTGATTCGGGACCGAGAATTATATCCATGGCACGAGTAAACGAGCCAACTGCAGTTTTAAGACCAAATGGTAATACTTGATAGGTATAAGTCCTCCCATTATACAAGAAAGCGGTGTACTGTGTGCTTTCAGGGGTAAGCGGAATCTGCCAATATGAAGAGCGCAGATCTACAGTAGACATATATTTGACAGTTGTAAAACTACTAAAAATTTCCTCTGGTGGGATAGGCGATTCATGGTCGGCGACCATTTTAGAATTCAACATACGAGCATCTAAACAGATTCGTATAGAGCCGTCTTTCTTCTTTACGATAGTCATTGGACTAGCGTAAGCAGAAGCCTCTCGTTTAATAACACCCAAATCTACCATCTCTTGAATACACTGGTCCACCTGAGGACGTAAACTAAAGGGAATCGGGTATGGACGTTTTACAAAAGGAGTATTATCATGTAATTTAATAGTATGGAAATATTTGTTTGTCCTTCCAGGAAATTTATTGAAAACACCTTGATATTTGAATAATACAGCACAAAGTTTATGTTTTCCATCCCAAGAAAGGTCTGAGATTTGCTCAACTTTATTAGATAAGTCTTCGAACGAATCTAATGATAATGAAAGGTCAATGCTTGGGCTAGCAATGTCCTGTAGTGACGCTACAGGCGCACTTGCCATATTCACAGACATATATACACTGTCAATTTCTCCAAATGGTTCCTCACGCAACAAGCCACGCATTTTTCCATTGAGGGGAACTGAGAAATGTTTTTGACATACACTTATAATGAGACAATCACCCATAAAGTCTATTTTTGCAGACACTGAGTATAGCCAATCAATCCCTAAAAGAATCGGTCTAACCAAATTCTTCACGACCAAAAATACATGTGAAAATGAGAAAGGTACTTCGGGGATGGTAAACTCCAACCAAACTTGGAAACGTATTCTAGTACTCAGTTGTCCCATCGCCCCTCGTAAGTGAGTAGAGGTGACAGGTAAAATAGGAAAGTTGCCAACATCCCTAAGTTTTCCAAAAGATTCTTCTGAAATACATGAAACCTCACAGCCAGAATCAACCAGCGTCAACAGTTCTACCTCTAAACAGTTAACAATGATGTGGGGTAATAACCTAAAATGTTTGTCATTCTCAATGGCAGGATTGTGTTGGATTGTAGCCACCAAGGGAATGTTAAAGTCCAAGAAAGGATCACAATTCTGAGTTACTACTACACCAGGACTCCTAACCAGCTGTAGCGGGTTTAACAAGCCAACCTTACTTCTTCCCAATGGTTCACCAAATATCCAACCAAGTTTCATCATAATGAGGGCGCCCCTAGTATAAAGGCGATAATAATCATCTAAATCAAGTGTACGGCACTGGCTTAATTTGATAAGGACATCAGGTATGCTAGAGAAATCCATGAAATCTAACTCACAACTAGTATGTCCCTCAGGAACAAACTTTATCCAAGGAAATACATTGGAGGACTTGTTACTTTTCGAGAGAACCACCCTCCCTAATTCCCTCGACGTGAGTTTCCCGAATTAGGTTTGTGACAATGCTTACATGTCTTAGGGGGTGGTACCGAAAAATCAAAGTCTTCAGGATCAAATGACTTGGAGGACGAAGGCTTTACATAGTGGTAGCGGTCTACCGCCGCAGAAGTCGGCCCAGGTGAGGGAGCAGACACTCGGGTACGTTTGCCATAAAGAGTATTCTGCCTTTCTAAGAACTCCAAAAACCCAGGAATCGTTCGGTTGTTTACCGTCGTACACAAACTCTGAATATTAGCTGGTAACTGTCTAATAATTTCGCTAATGATCACCAACTCTGGAATGGGTGGAGTAAACAGCCGGTAAGAGTTGACTTGTCTCAGAAAATATTCTGACACTACCAATCGAGATTTTTCTGGATTATACTTCATACCACTCAGACGTAATCTTTCATTATATTGCCTATCATCAGACCAGTAGAGACTAAGAAAATCAGTTTTAAAATCATCGAATGACTTCCAAGATGACTCACGTAAATCCCTCCAGTCAGCTGCAGGTCCCATAAGACAGTCCTTAACCACCTCCAGTTGTTCATTTGGTTCCATCCCCAAGAGTTTGAAATACCTATTTAGCTTATTTAGAAATAATACAGGGTGATGAGCCTCAGGAGAACGAAATAACGGCTTGTCACCTACTGAAAAACTGACACTCTTATTTGTCAGCGCCATAGCGACCTTTTTCCAATTATCATGTGGATGTACATTGTTACCTAGCGAAATAGCGTAGGGATCTGTTACCTCGTCTGATGTTGGTTGATGAGCAGGTCCAGTGGTATCAATGGGTTGGCTGCGATTTGTATGCTCCACAGCTGTAGGAACCTGGTTATTAGGTGTGCTCACAACGTTGGGTGTGAAATTGCTCAAATCTGCAGAGGTCCGGGTCTCTCGTAAGATTGTCTCATTAAACAGCTGTTGATGTTGTATGAATGTTGCCAAGAGACTTGTCTGCTGCTGTACTAGCTCCCTTAATGACTGTAACTCTCGTACCCCAGTACTGGTTCCAGGTTCCGACAGCTCAGGCAGTCCAGAATCTAGGGGTTGCTCTTGCTCGCTCATCGTGACAATCTGCAATCACCACAAACCAGCAGTACAATAACCAAATAGACAACCATACCCACTAACGCTTTCACGATACAGTGCATCCTGGTCACGGCACCAATTTTCTGTAGTATAACGAACCCAGTATTTTTAAGGTTAATTTTGAAAAGGACCTAAAGTAGTACGTTGTGTGTTTAGTTTATCTATGTTTCTGTATCGGATGCACTGGTTACTAACGTTTTAATAGGGGAATGGTTGGTGAAAATAAAAGTCATGAATTGAGTACACCTATCTTTATTTACTTACACGTTATGCGCATGACCCATCTCTGAACACTTTGGAACCGTAAAATAAATGAACATGGCAAAAGTTTATTTAGCTTGACTACAAGCAGGGTGAAGAGTGCCAGGCTCACCTAGAGCTCACGTGGGGAAAGAGCATGGCAGAGAAACCCACGATCCTTGCTCTGAATACTTTTACCATCCGAATCAATCAAAATGTCATTGACCTTTACAACAAAACATTTTATTTCGAATTGTTACTTGGTTATATTATAAACACCTATAATAAATCACCACACTCATCCAACATAAAAACATTCAGCAAATAAAACTGAAGAAGTTTGTTAGTTAGCCGGTAAAACCGGAAGGTACTGGAGTCCTATACAGGAGACAATCCAGCTATTAGTTGTAGGGGCGGACAGTACTGATACAACTTTCTTATTCTTTTGGTTATTATTATTATTATTTTTTTTGTGTATAAGTATCAGATCAGTCCTCACGGGTGGAAAATGTTAGTAATTTCATCAAGGCACTATCATACATGTGATACTAAAATAGGTGTATCAGTAATTTAAACAGTAGCAGAAACAAAAACTTTACAAAGATCTCACGTAGTGATTTTTGCTCAATTCGGACGACAAGGGTAATCACGACAATATTTATAATTTATACAGTTAAAACAACAAAACATAGTGAAACACGAGTTTTACAAGTATGATCGATAACAGCAAATATTATTATCAAAATACAATGGGATAACATAACATGGCTTGGGTTGCATCACATTTTTCTATACATGACAAACAGAATGCATATTCAAAGATCAAAATAAGAGATCAGATTACCTGCAATCACCACAACACTTTTTTTTTCCAATCCTCTTCTCTTTTCTACGGCTCTTCCAAATGAATTTTAAAACTTTTTACTTAAACACAGAAAATAGCTAAAAATGGCGTACCTCTTCTACGTTCTTAATCTATTACGCATCACTTTTTTCTGGCTTCCCCCGTCGTTTATCCTTTTTGCAAACGCCCCCTGCCTCTCAACCAGTGAAGTAAAGGACCTACAGAAATCTATACCGACGACTACCTAGTAGAAAATTATACTGTCCAACAAATATTTTATTAGTGAATCTTTCAGCCGACAGATGGTGTTAGCAGTACTGTTTTCTTAATAAATTTAATTTGTAAACTTTCGCTCAATATATATATATATATATATATATATAAATATTGAGATAAGTGAATATCTAGAGCCTAAATAAAAGGTTAAAACATAGTAAATATACCAAATTATAAATTAATATAAAATTTATAATCAATCTATATCGTGCCAACTATGGTAACAGTGCACTCATGCACGTAACGCTATAGATCGCATATACTACACGAAACGCCAACCGACTACGCATCTGATTGGTCAATATCTAATTGCTTTATATCTAAGTTATTTATCGGCGCAAAATTCTATATTTAGCATAATTGCAATAGACATGTTTCAACAGGATTCAGCTAATATCAAGCATATATAAACTATGTTTATATTAAAAGATTAATGCGAAAGCATCGTCATAAAAACGGGCTTCGAGAACATAACTCTCGAAGAAAAACTACAACGTAGGAATAACGCTTATTTGAAAATTTAACAAAAGGCAAACAAAAGGTCAACAAAAGGTGAATGTGTTAAGTGAATACAGCTTATAATTCAAAATTAAACCATATATATTATAAATTATAGAGTTTAAACGTAAAGCTAAATAAATATAATGATAGCCATTCATCTGATTGGTCAGATTATGTAACAAAAAAAAGCCAGAAGTTAGTATCCAAGGAAGTTCAACTGTTTCATTTGGTAGCACATCCGTGGTTACGGATAATAATGAAAAAGAAGTCAGCTATAGCGTTCGAAGTACGAACAGCTCGCTAAGTTTCGATTATAATATTTCGATTATAATTATAAACTTTACAAGGTAATGACCATATAAAACATATTTATTTTGTTGTATTAACATTGTTCCAGAGGCTTAGTCCTATGAATAAGTTACGTAGGTTTTGGCGTAGGATAGTTATAAAGTTTAAAAAATTAAATTTTTACTATTTTGCATTATAATTCACATTAAAATTTCTACTTACATTTGCACTATAATTTGCATATATATAAATTTCATACTTGTGCATTGAAATTGTCATAGTGACAATCATACGTCCATTTATATAAAAAAATGAAATTAGTCCAGTAACTTCTGCTTTATTATTCTTATCTCAATATATTCAGCACATAATTTAAAATCTGTAATTAATAAATACTCTTAAATTTCAATCTCTTTGACAAAACAATGTAATAAGTATCATAGATCCATTGACCATTTTAAAGTATTTCAAGTTAAAAATATTCTAAAATAAATAGAGGCCTAGCTGAACCCCCTCTTATTGGCCATAGAGGACTCGTGCTTATCAGTGAACCTTCTTCAACTACAAATAAGTGTTCATAGAACTGGCGCCCATGGGGTTCTTATCAGGTGTTATTATTGTGCAATTCATACAGATATACGACAATGAACATTATTATTTAGCTACTTACATAGATGCAATATATACTTTTTCTTCGTATGTATGTATGTATGTGTGTGTGTGTGTGAGTGTGTGTGAGTGGGTGTGAGGGTGAGGGTGAGGGTGTGTGTAGGAAAATACACTAAATACAATAATTAATACACTATAAACCGAGACAGAATTCATCTGTATGAAATTTCAGAATGGCGGATATATATTGCCGTTATGATCCGAACCGGCTAAAATATATATTATGGGGATCTGGTGTTATGGTATATTTTTCCAAAATATTATAATGTTCAAGAAGGCGGCTCGAAGATAACGGGCATTTCGGTGTTTCGGGAATACAATGAAATGGGACTAAATTTATGATTCTTGTTCATTTGGGTATTGTATATAAAGTATGTTTATCTAATTCAAGTATGCATTTTTATCATTCATATGGGTGCTAAAACTTTCCTAGGAACTCGTAATTTATAATATATATATTTATATATCTATATCGAACATCACGCTTCGGCATGCACTTTTTTTTGGATCGTACAGAAGTCAGATGTATCACGCAAGGGTAAATCAAATTAAGACATTTGTTGATATTTGTCTGTT
>CAXKVY010010727.1:0-21560 GCA_964058915.1 Tetropium fuscum
ATTGGCAATTTATTAACACTCAACAACCTGCTCGTCTCCCTCTAGATTTTATCCTACTTTATAAGAAGCAGCGAGTAGTAAGAAGAGATGCTTTACATTCATTCGTATTCAATTCCCAGTGGTAATTATTTGCTGTCTGACTGACACTGATGGACTCTGGATCCGTAGGAACTTGACAAATTCTGATAAAATACCGAGTTGAATGAAGGGTTGCAAAATGTAGCCGCAAACAACTTGTTTATCTCAGCGGAACTAGTTTACTTGTATTTTGATTTAGAGGGGCTAAGGCTGCCTTGAAACTAATTTATTTCGCTTTCCGTTCTCTTGTTGAGTCGCCTCCATTTTATTGTTCATCGGTAAAAGTCAGAAAATTGCTCGTATATTGTTCATACATTGTAAATTTAATGTCATCGTTACAATAGTTATTTACGTAACCAGTTATGACGAGACTAATTTTATTTGCGAGTGTAATATTTGCCAAAACTAGAGAGCGAAGCGAGTTTTGAAAATTACATGAGGGATGGGGGTGAAATGTAATATTGTACTTCAAGAGATGTCATATAAACGACATCAGAGATGTCTTTAATTATTACAACTTTTCTGCAAAAGCAATAGGAAAATTCTACATGCCGTAAACTGAATTTTCAGCCTCTGAGCGTTTAGCGACTTTACTTCCCAATTTCGCTATTCTAATATGCGAAGCTATTTTCATTTCACTGTACTTAAGTACTTTAATGCAGAATAAATAAGAAATTGCATATGCTTAATACGTATATTGAGAACGTAATTTGTGAAGATCCGATCTCGCAAATTTGCATGGTTTTCATGAGATCTTCCTGTTTCGCACCCGAGAGATTTTGAGGCCGTTCAGTTGAACTTTCAAGTTCCCCTTTAATTAGAACGTGATTCCCTAGATCTGCTTTCGAACTGAGTGTTATACCGTTAATATTTGAAATAAAGTCTGGCTATATTCTACAACTGTGCCTATATTTGTATTTCATTATATACTTTTTTTGTGCTATCAAACAATAATTATAGTAGGTAGTAGGAAATTTTAATTTCATTACACCACAAACATCGATTAAATTATAAATATATGTATTTCATAACAAAAAACACTTCCGTTATGTAAGATTTTCACAATAATGTATCTAACAAAAGCTTCTTCAGATGTTGATGAGTATAAAAGTTCTTTTGTTTATTAAATTTCTATTAATATCTATTTTTTTTAAATTAATTAAATCTTATTAATTCTTTTCACATTCTTATCTCAATATTTCAACTCTTTACCTTCTTGGTGTAAAATCCTAAAGCCGCCATGAAATATAAACTTTAGGGCAAGTTAACTTATAGATCCGGATTTATTGTTTTTATTGACTTTTTATTGAGAAATACAGTGTATTTTACTACTATTATTTTACTTACTATTAATTTTAACTGTTGCTTACAATAGTGGATGGCGAGGCCGACTGCCTTGCCAAACCACACATCCTTACCTTACCTGACTGAGCCAGCGAGCTGATCGCTGATCAGCTCTCTAGCTCCGTCATCCTGAGCTACAATGCTCATCCTCCATATCAACCTGAATGCCGCGCAGCCGGGCTCTAGTAAGCCCGACGAGAGGCAGGAAGGACTCCTCAAACACCCGACATGACACCCCGGGGGTAATACACACCGGCGAAGAAAGTCAAGAGCGCCAGAAGCAAGGCTCTGCCGGTGGGGCCCATCAGCCAGGACCGGGGGAGGCTGCGTAACTTCGCGTGACACTGATCACATTTGTGGGGAGGGTCACGTGAAACGCGCGGCTTACCCCTTACGACGCGGTCTCGGCCTACATAGATATTAGGGGTAAACAGCGATGGTACCGCTCGGCCCCCTCTTATCGAGGTCACATCTATAGCCAAGGATATTGGCGCGCGCTTGCAATACATTAATACATTTGGATAGTTCATTAAAAGTAATAAAGGTAAAGTCAATAGAAACAGCCGGGATCAAAAGTTAACTTGTGGTACTTATCCTAAAATTTATATTGGTCAAACATGTAGATCATTTGGAAAGATTATTTCTGAACATAAAAAATCTTATTTAACACCGATACTACCACTGTCCTTTTAAAAAGTCGGCGAGGAAATCTGTATCTTTTACATAGACGTATTAATACAAGAGACAGAATTGTTTACATTTTTGGCCGATCCAAGATCATTCCATCCTTATCGTCTGTAAAACTACATATTCTCTTTTCTATAAGATATTTATAATACTTTATTGACATTATCAACCATATAGATCGTTTTGTGTCAATACAGCAGCCAGTCGTTTTAAAATGTATTTCTACTTTGTCACGGACAACCAATACCAATGGTGAAATCACTATTTGTTACTAAATATAAATATTTTTTATCACTACACACTCAAGTAGTATAGTTATATCTTCAATATTTCTTAATCAAAAAGGTTTCTCCTGTATTTTGTGTTGCTACACATAACCTTACAAACAGTACCGTCCTTCTAAAAGGTCAGTGGTAAAATAAGTATAAGTGGTATCTATCAATAATTGTATAGCAAATATTTTCTTTGCTATGAACAATATTATATTACAACCGATGAAAATGTTAAGAAACTCTTTTCATTTGACCCTAAATGTTAGTTCCTTAGACTAAATCCGAGTAGCGAGATATACCAAATCCTAGCTCTAATAAAACTAACTCTATTTGCTCTTTATGAGCCATGTATACGAGATAAGTCACGGTTAAGGGCGATAAAAATTATGAAAAATGTTCATTTAACCCAATAAATCGACAAAGTTCGCTGCTAAAGATTGTCGTAAATACTTCTGATCTTCCAGGTCAAGTTTTGATGGGATTACACTTTTATATTTGTTATGAAATTTCATGGTTTGGTGTTTTACGGAATTATCTAATATGGAGACGCTCCTCGAATATTCATAATCTATGTCGGAGGCAATGGAGGAATTATTTATTGTATTCATGGACGACATTAACTCATATCTCGTTTAATTTGAAATTATTTATAATGAGGAACTTAGGAACTTTTTATGATTCTATGCGTTTTATCGGTTGTATTAGGGCTATGTTCGCTTTTTTCTCAATATATAATCAATATTTTGATTAACATGACTAATTGCTAAATTTCGGTATACTGATATCCTTTAATCCTTTAATTTACCGATCTCCCAGTCTGACCAACATAGATAATCCAAAATTAACAATTTCATTTACAAAAAATATAATGAAGACATACACCTCTCGTGAGTTTAGATCATAAATAATTTTCTGTCCCCTTTTTATAACCGTTTTTTAAATTTTCAATATCTCTATTTAAGCTTCTAAAAAGGCGATAAATCAGCTTAAACACATGAATACTGCAATGGTACACGTTATCAATGCACTAAAATACTCCAAAAATGTGCATTGCCATTTTTATGAAATTTCTAATCTAATTTAGTTTACCCTTTCAAAGTAGTAATTTTTTATGGCAAACCTGCGGCTGTGTTGCGAGTCCATTACCGGAAACACTAAACTACAGCGTTCTCTTCCGTATTATTACAGAGGCAATTTATGAGGGTCTCTAACACTTAAGATACGAAATGTTGACATTTATTAATACATGTGTTCTTCTTTTATGGCGTCATAGCATAAAAATTTAATTTGGAAGAAATCCAAGAGGCCAGTTTCACTTCTAATAATCATAATATTCTTTATGCCGGCATATATGGAATGCAATACGGAATTTCTGGTTAGAATAATCGGTCTAGCTTATATGCTATATACATGATTGTTTACTATACAAAATATTATAAAAACGGGAGTGTTTCAGAATACACTGTTCTGACGTATTTTTGGGAAAGCACAATAATGTTATTGAACGAGGTAATGTTAGAAAACGAAGCGCTGAAGAAAATAGAATTTCGTTGGAAGGAAACAAAAAATATACAATGACATTGACGCTTCAAATTTAAAATTATTTTTAGTAACATTTTGCCCAAAAATGCATTGAGAACTGGAAAACAATAAAATTTTCACGATAAAAGAACGTATAATGGTCGTGGACAAATTGAGCTTGCATTTGCACATGGCATTCAACTTGCAATTCATGTTAGCATCATTTACTAGAAGGAGAGCAGTAGACCCAGAACGCTGCTCTGGAGTACGTCCATTAAGATAGATTTAGACTCTGAATACTCCACTTCTTTTCACATTTGAATTAAGAGAAAAATAAATGTATTTTAATATATAAAATTATAAATAAAATTCCTTAAATAAATGATTTGTTCATGATGTGTCGTCAACGGTTCTAGTAATTACTTGCCCATTTTCTTTAGTATTTTATTACATAGCAGTGTCTTCGTCTGAAGATTTTTTATTAACGCTCACACTTACTTCATCGGAAGTAGTGTTTGATAAGTCATTTCATTTGGTTCAAAATCAATAGCAAATAGAATATTTCCAACCAATTTTATATCTGTATTTATGAGTCATTAAAATGAATTTAATACTCTCTGGGATATGTTATTACCACATTGTAGACTTGGATCCCATCCAATGGCATGTCTGCTTTTTTATCTGCCAAGCTTTTTATTAGCAATGCTCCAAATAGCTTTAGATTTCAAGTAGCAAGGACAATCCGATAAGAGACGGACTGATTGATGCTAAATGATTTTGTCAATATTTGATTAGATTAGATACACAGTTAATACACCGCTGGCTCTCTGGGTCTGGACATTCGTTGGTTCTAACATTGGTCGATTAAAAATCTAAGATGGTAGATTGAAAAACAAGGCGCAAAATGTATGCATTACTATTTTGGTGCGAGATCATAACTTGACAATTAATAGAGACGTCATTTTCAGAATTTTCAATCCTTATACTATTGTTTTCGACACCTGCAAAATTCATAAAATTAGCTCTCCACATTTACATACCACTAGGTTTACTAGATGGTGCACCTCCTGATTTAATAATCTTTGTCAGTGATTCAGGATACACAGACAGGATACACAAGCTACTGAGAGAAGCCCGGTATTATTGGTCTTGGACAATCATTGTGTACATTGTACCTTTGGAGCGGTCATATTATGTTGCAGAGGAAAGATCAGAACCCTTAGATTGGGTTTTTCAAACCGTCAAAGGACTATTAAGATGAATGTTGCGACCAGTGGCTAATAAATCACACAGGCCGTAGAATAACTTAAGACTATGTAGCCGATATAATATGTAGACAAGTTTTGTAAATTATGCACCATTGAGAAAGCTGTAAAAGCATTATGTGTGGAATTGTTCATGTAAATAAGTTTTTTTATTTACCTAGGACGATTGTCTCCCGGCAAGCGTAACTAATCAGTGTTCCACAACTGACGATGATGTCACTTTAAAGCTGTTGCAGAAGTCAAAAAAGCAATGTCAATGTCCTAGGAAATTAGGGAAATTTCAGTATTTTGTCTTATAATTGCCTCAAATCTTCTGGGCATTTTCTCCGCCAGTTTGCGCAAAAACGGCTGGGGAATACCACCCCATTCTTCATATACCTCATTCACAAAATCGTATAATTTGTCCATTTCTCTTTCCCTTTCTTCCATTTGCATTCTACTCCAGATGTGTTCGATGAGATTCACCAAAAATATTGTGAGTTCTTGCAGTGTCATCGATAAAAATTTTACCGCCACCAATATTACAGCGGACTACAATATCCATGATTCACTGCAAGACCAAAATGTATATTTTTTTAAGATCATTTCATGTAGCACCCTGTAGAAACTTTATATGAGAAGCCTAATTTTAGCAGAAACAGGAACTGATAGGCAAAAAATTGCACTAACACTTCAAACAGGAACTGAGGATTAATTTGATACATGATAATTTACGAAAATCCGCCTCCTGCATCTCGATTGGACCACGTGTGGCCGTGGCTTCTGGCCACAATAATAGCGGTGCATTTTAATCTACTCTTCCTGCAACCGCATTCTCATCTACATCCCTTTAAGCACTTCCACGAAATTAGTTTCAGAACTTGATTAGTAACGGCAGCTTACAGTGCTGCGATCGGTATTAGTTATCTGTTTTGCTATTGCGACCCCAAGTCTCGACAAACATATTGTTGCGGCACCATGCTGAAGGTTATAGTGTAGTCAATAGTAGCCGACGGCAATGTCAGTGTTGAAAAGACCGTTTTTCATTATTCGCTGCTAAATTAGGAAATGTTTTTGGTGAAGACAATTTTCACTCGATCATATCATCAGATATTTTTGGAATACTTTTTTTGGGATATTTTTGGAAAGACCACTTTTCCACGTTTGGAGGACCGGAAAATTAATTAATTAAAAGAGGTTAGTTCTTTGACATTAATATTGAATACAGGGTTATGAATAGTACAATTATAAAAGGAAATACCTTTAGATATACCCGATACCTGAGTTTGATCTGAAACACTAGTTGGAAATAAATCATAACTTGTTGATTTGTAGCTTATGCAGGTTCTCTCACAAGTGAAACTTTCATACAAGAGAATATTCCTAAGGAATATCATAAGGGCATATAGACTTTACAGGACACAGTTTGGTTTCAGTGGATATTAAATATTTACAGTGCTTGCATTACTTAGTAAAATATTTGCTAGAACTATACGTTTCATGGCAACATGAAGTTAGATGAGTATTAATCCACGACACGATATAAATTTTATAACGATACAAGCAATTATAAGCTAGTTAAATTCACTTTTACGTCTACTGTGACAAGCGCGATAAGAACGCAAAATAGCAGGTATTTAATGTCGTGCCATGTTCAGCCTTTAATCAATTTCATATTTTTAACGTAAGGTTCATGTTGGTTGTTCAGCATAATATGACGAAAAGTGGATGACGAAAGCTTTCCTTACAACACTCGTTGATTTAACCTTCATCAAGGGTAATAATTATGGTGGATTATTATCAACAGTGATAACACCTGAAGTATCATATTTGTTCTGAAAAAATCAACATCTGAACATAAGTAAATAGTATGCAATATGATGCAATTCGATATACCTATTTTATCATTATCCAATTTTCACCCCGTAGAGCAGGGCTTTGAAAATGGTAAAAAGTGAAAAAAATAATAGTCAATAATAGTAAAAATAATAGTAAAAATTGCAGCAGACATTTTTTACATGAAATCCCCTTTAAATCCTATCTTTAATATTTAGAACAACTATTTTCGTATGTTTTTTGCAATCTTTATGTTTTATGGATTTGTAATTTTTTTTGTTTTTCAATGTAATATGGAATCATAAGTTTTTCGAGTAATTAAAGTGTAAATTTAAATAAATAGCTGAAAATTGTACAAAAAAATGTTCGGGTTCGAGTTTTTTTCGTTTCTTTGCATTTTCTGAGAACATTTACCATAGTAATGTATATTTTTTACACCATCATATTTGAATTTATTTGCTGAATTTGCCATACAACTTTTTTCCATAGGACATGCAGTTTTGCCGGAAATCGAGATAAACCGGATTTTCCAATGGGTTTCATCCTATTTTTTCTTGTTTCAAAAATTATCGACCCTGGTCTACTGATGTAAATGATCAATAAAACAAATCGTACGTCACTCTGAAGATCCTCAATGAAGGTGAAAGAACTTGTATAGAAAGAACTTCTAAGTGGTTCGTTTCCGTATATGCATATGTCCAGATATACAACTGGTAAGGGTGTATTCCTTATTATTCATCTATTTGCTTATTTCTTTGGATGTATGTCTTTCTTCGTCAAAAAACGTATTTGCCTCTCACTCAGTGTCGCATATGAGAGTAATATGTGGTTATACGATAATTTTCTGAGATACAGCCGGCATCCATTCTTAGTGGTTATAACAAAAATATCAGTAAATAATTCAATAACTGGTCGGTAAATATGCGAGAGTGCCAACCTGCATAAAAATCATTTTTTTATTCCCTTGTGGTCGTTTTGCAACTGTGATTACTATTATATATAGCAGTTTTTAATTTATAATAGCTACTTACTTATCTGATGCATCTATAAAGATATATACTTATACTAATGATAATGTTGACAGTCTCTAAATATGTGGCAAATGTCAAAATGCCCACTTCACATTAAAATTCATGTGAAATGTTTATTTGGAATATTAAGAAATAATGTCGCGGCGATATTCGATTCCAACTTTTTGCTATCGTCCAGTCGATGTCGTGCAGACTGGCCTGCTCTGAAATGAATATATAACGTGCACAAGTAGTAAAATACCTACTTCCTATTTCACCAAGAATGTTAAGCTGTACTTTCGTAGTAAATTCTAACATTATAAAAGAACATGCACGCGTTGGAAGTTTGTACCTGTAGAATATTTATGAGAGGCTCATTTTAAGGGGTTGAAGTTCCCTTGGAATCTGTAAAATTTAAACGGCCCTTGTCTCATATTATCGTTGCTTATGCAGCGATCATGTAACCATGATTGATCTACTTCAAATATCAAATAATTATACAATATCTACTACATACATATAAAACAGATAACAATATTATAGCCCATTTATTCCAGTATAAATAAGAGAAAAAGAATCATATTCTTTTGGGAGTTCCAATGGCGTAAGTTCGATTCATCCCTAGAATCCATCCCTAACGCACCTCGTGGTTGTTTTTGCCATAGTTATCTAATATATTTCTTATAAATTTAATGTTCTACAAGCAGTGACATTTCTATTACCGATAGGTGTAAAGTTTTCGACCAGTGAGCGATCAAACCAGGGGGTTGAGTCCAATTATATAGAAATTGACCGATAGATTGGCTGATTTTCAAGCATTTTCGATTGCTTTGGATGAGAGTACAGATATATCTGACACAGCCCAGTTAGCTATTTTGATACGAGGTGTTGATGAACAATTTGCAGTGACAGTACTGGCTTTACGGCCGCTACAAGGGACTACTACAGGATAAGATTTTTACAGGAACATAATACAACATAATACATCAATCGACAGGAAATTTTATTTTTTTTAAATGATGGTTCTTACATTTACCCGAAAAACTAAGTTTCTGAGAATATTGACAAACACAAAAAAATGTGCCTTTGGGGTGATTTTGGGGTAGTTTTAAAAGGGAACTTCGGGCCTGTAGCCTATCTTTATTTATAGACTTTTTAAGCAAAAGCCAAACTTTAATACGCACGGAAACCCTCACTATAGGATTCATACCTACTAAAAGTATTTTTGCTATCAAAATTCTAAATGAACCATTGGAAGTGCCTTAGTTTTTCCTATGAGACGCGAAACTTTCAAACCGATATAATTTTTTAACCTTTCATTTATCGCGTGATAAGTTTACAAAACACGTTTTCTGAAACCACATTTTTTTGTATGTTGTTGATTGTAGCATTTTCCAAAAGACTGTAATTAGTCATTTCATATGAGCATAAACATGGTCTATCCAATGATGTACGTCTCGTTTGTTTATACTCTGTGACCGTTTTGTTGAACGACGGAGGAGCTATCTTCCACTATACACTAGGTGTAAATAGACCTTTCAACAAAACTTATTTTATCTCGCTTTATATCTCTAGGTAGTAATGGTCGTAATATTTGTAACAAGTTTTTAGTAAATCCAATTATCGTTGCATCAGTACTGGAGTTATGGTAACGACATTATAAAAGCTATTTGTACGGCCATCGCCGCACGTGTTATCGATCGTCGTCTATGCGGGACGATTCTAGCAACGTAGACGCTTGTCTTCGGCGGATCCCTGCGCGCTGAGATTCGCTTCGATAAACATTCATTACCTGCTTGCAGCGCGGCCCCGCCAATCAATTTAACCCTGCTCAATTTAGATTACTGTCCGAAATCGCTTTCCGTTTTCTTGTTTCTTCTGCTTTTCAACACTTTTTAAATTAACAGTACATCTCCATCAATTGAAAACCGACCGGTATCGACAGTAAATTGACAGCAGTGGAACATATCAAACATGTAATACATGGGTATGTACCTTCATTTAATATGCTTCGTCGTGCGGAATATTAAAGTGATTCAGAAGTTTTAGTATTGCATGTCATAGGCGTATCGACTTAATCTCAAATGATTTGTAGATTGCATCGTTGACCACCTAATTGGGTAAGTTCATTGACCCACTTCTACGAGATGCGCATTGAGGTTATTTTAGTGCACCTTTAAATCCCGCAATTACACGTCCATCACTTTTCTTTTTTGCATCTATCTATGTAAGCAGGTGATTGCAGACATTTTTTATTTCTACACTATATTCAACTTCAGCAACCGATGTCTTATTTGCTGACGCGGAAGAAAGCCATAGCTACCATCAAATGGATAATAGAGGACATGTCGATGTCGTCTATACGGACTTCCAAAAAGCATTTGATCAGATTGATCATAACATGCTCCTTTTGAAACTAGAAAGTATTGGTTTTCCTGAAGCATTGATTAAATTATTCACCTCCTACTTAAGCGATAGACACTTTATGGTCAGATATCAAAATTTCAATTCAATTTCACTTTCTCTAAGTTCGGGAGTCCCACAAGGTTCCAATCTGGGCCCCATATTGTTTTTAATTTTTACCTTATCTTAAACTAAATATAGCCAAATGTAACGTAATGCCTTATACTCGCAAAACTTCATCTTATACTCGCAACTACTTCATTATGAATCTGGGTAATCAAGGATCTGGGTATTTATTTTGACAGCAAACTCACTTTTGTTGAACATATAAACCATATTGTTTCTAGTGCCTTTAAATCTTATGGCTTCATTTACCGCAATTGCCGTGACTTTTCCAATATAAGCACCTCCAAATCTCTGTTTTAAGCTCTGGTGAGGTCAAAACTAGAATACGGGTCGATTATATGGTATCCGATTTATCACGTTCATTGTCAACATTTAGAATCGATCCAAAGAAAGTTCTTAAAGTTTTTGATCTTTTTGTAAGATGGATCTTATCCTCCTAGAGGTCTGGATCAGAATTATTTACTTGCGAGATTTAATTTTGACTCTTTAGAAACTAGAAGCTAATCATGCTAATTAGATTCTTATTTAATATCTTGAATGGCAAGCTTCATTGCCCTGATCTTTGAAATAAAATAAATTTTCTGATACCTCGCCTAAATTCTAGACAGCAAATTTTATTTTACTGTGTTGCTCCTAGATCAAATATTTTAAGAAAATCCCCAATATCTCTGATTTTATTTTGTCATATATGTATATTATGCATATGTATATTTAGTTTGGCTAATAGGTATTACGTCTTATGTATTGTATTGCTATTTTGTATTATTTTACTTCTACTTATACCTATTGTTATATTTTAATTATTACTTTTATTCCTGTAATTGGGTTTTTTCCTGTTGGAATAAATAAATGAATATTATTATTATTATCAAATCAATTTATTTCGATCATAAAAGCATTAATAAAACTTAAAACTCATACTATATGATCCCCAGCAGTAAATATCTTTATTTGTTAATTTCATTAGATCCCGCGGTCTTAACCATCGCCAGTTTAAAGCATTTTTGGATGAACTCTCGACAGAACACGATGGTGTCACATATTATAGCATATATAAAAAGGTTTTATGCCTTAAAAAAGAAATAGCTGATTTTATGGAAATGAAAGAGAAAACGACCTGAACTTGAAGCTTCAAAAACAAGGGCAATTGGTAAATCAGCTGTTCAGTCATCTTAAAGCTTTTCAAACCAAAATTCGCAGTAATGTTTTCATTTTTTAACATTATCTAGTCACGAAAACATTGAATCAAATGCATCTCTTTGCATCTCACTCTCCAAAATCGCGACCTCAAAGCCATAAAGTCAGCCTTTCTTATGAGTTAATTCTAAATTCTTATATAGACTACAATATTTTATTTTATGACCACCTTATTAGTAGGTAGTGAAAGTCTGACGGTAGACGGATTATTAATTATTGCCAGTACATTGAATATCTAGCATTCCCTAATTCGCATTAGCTACTCCGTTTATGAACAGCAACGGTGACATTATTTGTTTGAAACATTGCTCCCTTGACACCAGTGATACAAGGGGAGAAGCAATTGTCAACTCGACACCATCAAGAATTATTGCCGCTATTTTTCTTATTCCATTTTGATACACGTTTTCCGAGCTATGCTTGTGTATTATGCTGATTAAATTTAAATTCTTAAAATATTGTCTACTTACCGCGTGGGGATAGATATAGCTATGAATAACAGCGGATGAGGAGGAGATAGTGATTATATAAGTACATACTATATTATTGTTTCCTTTGGCTTTTGAAAAATTTAGGTCAGGTGGATATAGATGTCATTCTCTTACAGTGTAACGCCTAATGAGGCAATATGTAGCTTAATGTTTGATTCATTGGTATTATTTCGCTTGTGGAAATCTAGTAACATAATAATTAATTTTTTTTGCATACATATTTATTTTTTTATTGCATACATATACTATATACATATATACATATACTATAAGAACAAAAACTTTATTTCCGGAGACGGGACTGTCGTGAAAAAGTGAATAACAAAGTCGTGAAAGCTTATTTATAATGTCGGTGTTATCTATTCCTGACTTTGCAGTTTGCACTAGGCAGTTATATTATTATAAGCGTTGCTTACAATGTGGGATCGTAACTCCTACCATGTTAACTGAAAAATTATTATCTGATTTTTCAACAGATTATGTTTCAATTATTTTCATTTGAATATGATTTCGTTTTTAAGAACATTGAAATATATTTGCTATAAATCAGGTATAGAATAACAAGCACTCCATATGGATATTTTGGAAACATAAACAGGAATATTGAGTTTATTTATTTCATTTCTTTGATATTCCAAGTCTTGTTGCGTTTTGAGTAGTTGATGTGTATTAATTAAGTTAAGATTAAAAGTTCCTAAATTATACGTAGGTACTTTATTACTTGAATTTAAATTAATAGTAAGTTTAGGTAGATCTATAATTTTAAAATTTACCTTAAGATATGGTTTACCTTAAGATACCTTAAGATATGGACGTACAGTCACGTTAATTTTTTTATTCTTATATATCTCGTCGACATTTACTCTTGTCTGGTATTTGTGATCTACTCTAGAGACATTGCTTTTTTCGTGAATATATTTAAACTCAATCCGAGAGCATATAAAATTCATTACGTCCAGTAAGACGTTTTCCATAAATATAGTTTTAACTGATTCCCGACTTATGTGTTGATCTAAGTATACACCCAAATATTTTACAAATGGAGCATTCCTACGATAACTGCGGTAGGCGAAAATGCTACATATTTTGTTTTGGAATTATTGAATTTCAACTTATTATAATCTAGCCAAAGTTTAATATGATTAAGAGATATACACCTCAGACCACTTTTTCCAAGATTCACCATTGCATAACAGTACTGTGTCATCTGCATATATGATATTATAAACACACGAGATAGCAGTTCCTTGATAACAATGAGAAATAGTGTAGGACCTAAAATAGTACCCTCAGTTTTTATAAATTTTAAGGAACCCAATTCACTGTATATCCTTACTTGTTGAGTTCTATTTGATAAGTACGATTGAAATAGGTTTAAAACTTGCCCTCTTACACCAATGTGGTGCAAATTTTCCAATGTGCCTTTTGTAAGTCTAAAAATATGGCGATAGTTTTTTTGATTATTTTGGAAATTGTCTAGAATATTAAAAATCAGTTCCTGAACAAGTTGTTCGGTTCCAATATTTTTTTTTGAAACCCAGATTGCTTGTTATAAAATATCCAGAAGATCACGGATGGCGAAGAACAAGCGCAGGATTAGACGTAATACGGATCACTGAATATTCCTGCTGTATAGCTGGATGACTGCAGCCTATCAGAAAATCCACGACTGTGCAATGGATCATTAAAGATTAATAAAGCAGGATAATTACTCATGCGGCCAAATTAGCCATGTATTAGCAAGTTAAACTATTACCTTTTGAAATTCACTTTGTTTCTCAATATGAAATTCTGTTTCAGAGTATGTGCTCAGCGGAAGCCCCAGGGCTACGGGATTTTCAGCCAGGTCACCGATGTCAGCAAATGCAAACACTCAGCTCAGGTAAGCCAGCAAAATATTTATTTTTAGCAAATGTAACTATTCTCTTGAGATTTTGAAATGCGTTCGGATTTATTTGAGGATGTATACGATTTACCTATCTTATGTAATATTGAACCGAAATTAGTAAATTTATTATTTTACGTAAAATAATGTTCTAATGTTCTGGTGTAAATACTCGCAAACCTTTATATATGTAAACCTTTTCACGTGCTCGTTGAACAGTGTACATAATTGTTTTTTTGTACAACTGTCAAAAAACCTTGACATTTCTGCATCTCTATTGATGCGTAAATGTTTACTTTTTTTCAGTGCCAAAATAATTCACAAAATAAACATGAAATATTACTTTTTGAAGGATTTATTTTTAACAGAGTCAATTATTAATTGACTATTCATCATAAAATAATTTCATTCATTGGAATAATAATTGATAGTAAAGTTTGCACAATTACTTCCAACATAAAATCCCGAAGATATTCCATGTTGCTGCTGATCAGAAACGTTAGATATTTCTTGAAGAGTTGATTCCAAAATGTTAGCAGATATTTTAATTTGTTTGGAAGGAGATGGAAAATTCAATATTTTGTTAGAAATCTCAATTTGTTATTCAACACAGTGACCTATGAGCACTGAAACAGTGACCTGTGTAGCTCTTATAAATGTCTTTTCCAAGCCATTTTGCAATCAAGCTGGGTATTTGTCCTATTTTATTTATCCCCACATGTTGGTTAATACATTTTCCTCTCGAATATTTCAAAAATAATCTTTACTTTTTGTATGAGGCGGCCGTAGTGCTTTATACTCGCGGTATATCTCAATATAATCAGAATTTGAAACAGTAAACGTTCTTGCGCAATAGGTCTTCGTATCAGGTATTTTAACAATCAATATAGATCCAGCATCTTCAATGGCATCAATACTATGAATTTTATACGTTTAAAAAGAATCCAGTAACGGTGTGACAGCTCGTCACTTTCATAGCTTGTCAGAGGTCTAAATAACCTACTCTGAAATGAACTCTACGAAACCAGTTGCGTAATATTTTACTTTTCGTAACTGGTTGTGAAAAGTAAGACGTTTCCTAACGTCAAAGGGGTTTGAAAAGTCTCACTTTACATGTCAAAATTGGAAAAAAAGTTATTTATTAATATTAAATTTATTATTGCCATAATAATATATCGTAAATTTAAATTTCGAGTAAAAAAAGTTTTTCTAAATCATTTATGCGCTCGGATGATGCGGAGCAGATATTCCTTATTAATTTCCAAATGAATTCCGGAGAGATAAGAAGAAATAAGTTGAGCGATAGAATACGATGAGTGGAACGGAGAGAAATCCTATCAAATTGATAAGGGAAATAACCGAGACATTTTCCGTTTGTCAGCCAGTCGGAGGTTAGCGAATTTATAGCATTCTTTGGACGACTGGCGCGCCTTCACCTTCACAAAGAGAAAATGAGAAGGGCATTGCTATTATTTTAACTGAGAAAATTCTGTGGACATCCAGATGCCGACTTCTTATTCACGAGCCTTTTTTCTCATAAACAAAGGAAACTTGGGAACTACGCAGATTATACAACTTTTCTCTCTTATTGCGTTTCGTTGTGTTTTTGCTGTTGATTTATGAAATACCGAGACTACATTGCTGGGGATTAATTATATTTTTGTCGATATTCTGGAAATATAGAGAAATTCACAGACCTAACATCCTACCCATGTGTCTTAGGCGTACTGAAAATACCATGCACTTTTTCTTTTTCACACAGTTCTTACTTATGTCTCAAAATAACATTTTTTGTCGGCTTGCAGTGACGGTTGGTAGAAGTTTAGGATAATCAATCATACGCTGAAAACGAAGCATTTATGCCCAATTATGCCCAATTAAAATAGTCGCTAGGAGAAAACTCGCGGCGAAATTAGCGAAACTTATTTTCAAAAGGAGATGTCGAGAATGGTTCTCGCGCAATAACAAAGACGTTTTCTTGCTGCACGTGTGATCGCCCTTAAAACCGACTAGCGTCCGATATTGACGATTAAATGATGGTACATTCAAGTAATAGTTGTGCTAAAATAACTTTAGTATGTGCTGACTAAGTACTATTGGTTGTGGTTGGCGGCGAGTGCAAAACGTACATTAGGAGAACAGATGAGTCAGTCATTTCGTCATTCGTACGACATTGACGATATGTATTGTGAAAATGGAGATAAAATGTATGTCAATTAAACCAAAACCGATAAAAAGAAATTATTTAATTTGGAAGTAATTAAAATGTCAAATAAAACTCAAAATCTAAGCGATGAGGTTTCACGCTGCTCATTAATATTTATATACCAGCGGCATGCTCCCTTCAGAATATCTAAATTGGAATTAATCATCATTATGCTGGACGTTGTATTAATGTTTTATATTGGAGTATGTTTATTTACTGGACCCAAACGTATGTTTATTTAAAGGGATAAATGGGGGCAAATTTAATACAAATACTAGCAAATCATTCGTGGAAATGCTCTCCATGATGATACACTAATAATGCATTGCTTAAAAACAGATTTCAGTATCTCCGTAACGCAGTAAATTAGTCCAGTATTGAATGTTTATTTTTATTTGAAAATCTTCCTAATAAAAAGTAATCTAACTAATAAAAACTTTCTTTTAATGGTCTGGTTGTATAATTTCTTCCTTCCTTCCTTTAGGAAGAAATTATACTCCGTCCATTCCACTACAGGGTGTTTAAAAAATATTTAAGGGGGTGATGGCTCAGGTTCTTTAAAAAAAACAAGTTCCTATAAACATAGGTCCGCAAACGCTTCGTTACCGATCTACAGGATGCTGAAGTTTCATTAAAGAAACAGTAACTTTTTTTAATAAAATGACCTGGGTCATCTCCTTAAATATTGCCACGTCTTTATTAAACACCCTGTATATAAATATATATTCTTACGAACATCTCATTATTTAAAAATTCAAACATGAAACTTTAACTTATAAGCCTTTTAAACTTTTAATTAAACACATTTCTACAGCCTGCGATCACGTGTACCTACGCACAAAATACATCAACGGAATTAGGTCTATTGATTCCGTGCAAATCCCCGATACGAATGAAATTTATTTCAAATGATTTCGTCTTAAAAACAAAGCGATCGGGTCGTGTCTTTTTTAAGATAAGAAAGAGGTGCGGAGTGCCCGAGGGAGCATTTCTTTCTATTACTTAAATATTCCTTTAACAGATCAAAGATAAAAAGAAATTTAAAATAAAAGGATTCCTCTCTGCGAATTTTCACATTTAAGTGCACAAATTGGGTCATACAATTATATTTCTACAAAGAAATAAAGGAGGCTGTGTTTCAGAATTATTGAATAATATTATTTCGATGTCATGGTTCTATATTGTTTGGTTAGGTAGGTAGGTATGTACAAGGTAATAAAGATACGTGTACTTGGCATAAGGTACTACAAGGAGGATCAGTTGGTTGTCCAAGAATATTTTTCAATCGTTCCGTTTAAACACCCTATATATATATATATATATATATATATATATATATATATATATATATATATATATATATATATATATATCAGATGATTATATAAATTTAATTTATGTTTATTTTGATTATGATTCATATTTATTATTGACTATATTCATTTATTATTTAATTTTATATGTTTCAATATGCTCAATATGTTTAGGGGTAGATTAGAATGGAAATGTACTTCATTTGCTTATATATTCTCCAGACCTTGTAAATAGGGCCGCCAGTCCACAATGTCACTTTAAAATATAAAATTTATATATGTTGCCAAAACTTATCACAAAGATTGGTGATTCTATTTGCTTTAAATTGTAATATGGCTTAAGAACGCGTTCGCAATTAATATACACAAAGACATCATTTTATAAAGTTCTACAATAGTTAAAAAATTTTTTGTTACCTTTGATTTTTAGATTCACTGCTTCTGAAAATACGTTCTACGTGCTTGTACTCACTCTGACTTGTTTATCTTCTGGAAGTTTTAATTTTTACTTACACGGATATGATGAAAAATATCAATTTCCTTTCAATCCTATCTAGGACATCCTAGATATCCTCTAGCGACTAATATCGCACTACTATTATTAATAACCTTCAGTACAACGTTACTCCAATAACTTATGAGTACTTTAGTACCTATACAACTTTGACAATTTAAATTACTTTTACTATGAAATTATTTAACTTTTATTGTAGAAAAGCTCTACACGGGGCTATCTCTTTGGGTGCTGGATACGTTTTTTTTAGTTTGTTATTCATTAGGTACCTTTAAAAAACAAAAGCAAATATCCTTCTACAACAACTATCTGCTGACCAATGGCGAGTCACTATTATTTATAATTTTTAACATTACACAATACATTTATTTTTAAAACACTCTTTTATAGTTCTTACACAATCTTTGCACTATTTGTTTAACTCAATATTAGTATACATGGACACTTCTATTTTGTATGCAGTCAACAAACCTTACACTTATGTTTTGCTATGAGGCTTTTAATCTTGAACCCTACTTTTTGATAAAGCCTTTCATTTATATTCTTATTACTAAGCAGAGTTTGTTACTTTTATATTTGATAATTAGTATAATCATTTGTCTAAACTATTCTTCTTTTTTAAACTATCTTATTTTTCTGGCGTTGTTTTATTTTGTTATTATCATAAATATGATTGACCAATCAGAGCATAGTCATTGTTACTAGGTAGTGTACAGCTGTCTTTATTTAATGCATCACGATATTTTCTTCCCCTAAGGGTCTTTGTCTGTTACATACTATATTTGATGAAATGACCTCTGTGAATGTGAATGGTCATTTTTTGCCTATTTAAATAACCTATAAGCTTATATTTAAATGCTCTAAAAAAAATTAACTTTAAATTCAATTAAACCCATCGATTTATTACCTACATTACACAATTTATACGATATAAAAGCTTGTCAAGTTACAATAATTTTATATTATATTTAATTCAAAAATCTCATAGCGATTGTTCTATTTTTACACATGTCAAAAGCCTGTTGATGGTCTGGCGTTACTGCAAATATTATTTTAAGGCAACTGAGACTACAATATATAAGTATATATGCGAAGAACACTATACAGTGTAATATATACCTATTTCTCTGTGAATAATATGATCGGGCTTTAGCGAAATCGCTCTACGCATGTCACTAATAAATCTCTAGGTGTTACAGAGGGTGTAACATTGCCTAGTATCTTGTAGAACATGCTGCTGATGATCGCGAAGAAGTCAACTATAACGATCACATTACTCTACGTGGCTCTAACAGAATAACGTCATATTTCATATAGAGAGACTACGCTAGAAATTGGATTGCATATATCAAAATGATATTTTCCTACAGGGATTTCAATTATATATTATACAGTGCAGATAAAATGTCTGGAACCTACGAAATATCTCCCGAAACAGTGTAACTAATTTATACATGGGTGCAAGCTGAGCTGTCGAAGTAACGTTACATCCATATGTTTGTTTGTATATGCATTTAAAAAAAATGAAACATAATGACTCGCCACTTATACTACTGTCTGATAAAAATATGCTTAATCTCTATCCTAACACGTTTCTTGCGGTCGATACCAGAGCTATATAGCATTAGCTATCCCCGGAGGCACACGGCACGGTTTATTTGTTTTATGATTTGCCTCTAAATATTTATAACATTTCTATCCCTAGATATGTCCATTGTCCATTGTACTCTGACTTTGATAAATGATCATAATATCCACGAGAACATATCCGTGCTGCTATTCGCCTATCCTACAGATACTTCCCCAATTGTATTTAAAATCCAACGTCAGTTGAATATTATTCTTATATTGCATGTTTTTTTCTGGACAATAACTGAAACGTTGGAAAATAGTACACAGGCTTAATGTAGTGCTTAATTAGTTGTGCTCTGACAAAATTGCGATAAGTAAGAGTAGATATTTATAAAGTACATAGTGAGATATTTTTAAATTGAAAATAGCTCTTTGAGCTAGTTCTTTTTGAAGCAAAAATGTCGAAATGAATCTTCCAATGCAAAAAAGTAATAA
This sequence comes from Tetropium fuscum, assembly GCA_964058915.1. NCBI lineage: Eukaryota > Metazoa > Arthropoda > Insecta > Coleoptera > Cerambycidae > Tetropium > Tetropium fuscum. Next base: position 20,195 of record CAXKVY010010727.1, read on the forward strand.
AATGGGCCCTTCTCTACATTTTAAGACCTCAATGAGAAAAATCGGTCCATCTATACGGAGGTAATCATACGAAGCGTATTTTTATCATTTTTCGTAATGAATGTAATGAAGTCTTGCTAATAGACAACGCTTCTAAAACCACCACACTCACAAAATAAAGTTATAGTTTTATGAAACCTTAACTTAAATTAAGACGTAATTTTATTTATTAAATTTTATTTACAAAATTTATCATAGTCGATATATGCCAAGAGATTTTTCTTGGTATGAAGCAACGATTATATATATTTTTATATTGAGTCGGGAGGATTTCAGGTATTGTTCTATACGTTCTTGCTGCAATTGGTTTTCGCCAGAACAACCCGATAAGCATTTACTTCAGGGGGTATCAAACTTACCTTCACTGTCATGTCTGCTATTGAAATTCAATTGTTAATAATAAGGGTAGTTTTCTCCCATCAAGGAGATTAAGGAGGGTATTAGATACAAAGGTAAGATCATAATTTAATCATAATTTAAGTTCTGCATTAGCGTGTCAAATTTTGTTACAATTAGATATGAAACATGGAGATACACGGAACTTACAATACCTCTGATTAACTCTATTTCTGCTGTACTACGTTCTATATACAGCGTGATTGTCTGAATTTGTTTTGATTGCTTGTAGCTTTGTCTTTATTATTGCATTTGATAAGAACCTACAATTTAGGTATATTTAGAGGTAATATACGCCGAGTAATTGGGAAATTTATAATCACTTGCGACATTTTATAAATATTATTATTCTGCCATTTAATCGTTAATGGATTGTGTGTCTAAGAGACACCGAATATCAATGGTCAAGATAATTTGAATAAAACTTACAGTATCCTCATATGCCAGATTGTCAACTTCAACTGGGTTCGTGCACGCGCCCTCACAGTTATAGCATACTGAAGAGCAATTGATGCCTGCCTTGCGGCATCCGCAACGTGCACCACAGCCTTTGGTGCAACTGCAGAATATTTTTGAAAGGATTGCAGCTGGGGCAGGTTGATCTAAGGTTGTTAAGGGATGAAGATCTTCATCTGCTCCTTTTATCCAACCCCAATCAGTAGGTTTGAGTTTGTTGCCCAGCCATTCTTGAACTTGCAAATAGACTCAGTATGAGTGTTGCAGTGCAGAACTCTTAGTTGGAGGTAGGGAGGAGAGGTCTGGCTTCACCTTTGTGGAGGATTTTAGGAATGCTGCGTAGCGCTGTTTGTTCATATCTGTTATTCTAGCGTTGTACATTGCTAGAAAGATCTGCTCCCCGGCATTTGCAACTTCCTTAGGTGTTGAAGTCTTTGTGTAAAATACGTTGGAGAGTAAATGCAGGGCGCTGTTC
>CAXKVY010010728.1:0-22503 GCA_964058915.1 Tetropium fuscum
AGTCTTCTGGAAATATATTTGGAGCTAGTTTTTAAAAATTAGGACATTTCGAAAGTTAAAGAAATTATTTAAAAATTTTAAATACAAACATCGTGTAGAATATTTGAAGATCTACACTACATGTTGCTAACAATTTTAAATTATATATTAATATATTATACCTGTAATATTAATAATATAATATACGTAATATATTATACCTTCGCATTCGCCATATTATAGCATACTATGGTTCTTGCATATACCTATGTAATGTTGAGTTTGCTTTCCTAATTAACAAGCAAAGTTCGCATAACTTTATACAACTGCATCGTCCTAGTAGGCCTTTATTACTGAACACGCACTATGTTAGGTTGTGGTTTGGGACTGTTCAAGATAAAGGCAATTATGTTACCCTTGCGACAATGCATGCAGATGCTGGGCTATTAGATAGCAGAGCACTTATTAAGATAATATAAAGCGGTTATGTAACGTAATCTAATCTTTAATAAATTGTGAACATAAACAGTAGTCATTGTTTATACATTTACAATATATCAATAAATATAGTATACAAAATTCACGGATCTTGCATCTTACGCAAGTATCGCAGGCGTATTGAAAATACCAGACACAACTGGTAAAAATTTCTGAAGTGCATATATAAAAATACTCTCAGGTTACACAGTCTCACACAGTCCCTAAATGTTTATAAACATTAACGCCGGCCAATATGATTTATATTTTCATGCCAACATTCTCTGTAACTGAATGAACCATATAACCCAAACATATACATAGATACATTTTCAATACTAAAATGACTATTATTGGACAGATTTTTTTATGAATTTGTATATTCTGAAAACGTATATTCCAAATCTCCTAAAATATACAGTATGGAAAAATATTTTTTTATATTTGAATCACCTCGTATATTTTCAGACCAAAAAATATAATCACTCCATCTGTTAGTCAGATATTACTGAAAGTGATCAAGTCAAGTATAAATCAAAAGACATATCAATACAGCTCTAGGTACAATGGTTAAAATTGACCTCCCCCTTTCCAATTTTTTAACTTGCTGTCTTTTACCACGAAATATTAAAATAAATACTTAGAAACGTGAAAAATTATTTAACATAATTGGACAAACTCATTACAATTTTTAGCACCAATTTCTACCATTCCTTGCTTTTATTTTATGAAAATAATTTTATCAACTACGTGTTCTTGCACGATATATCCATATTTGTATTAAATATTTATAATGGCAAAAAATATGCAATAGTTGCGGATTCGCGATACGTATTTTACATTATATGCACAAGTTCACACAGCATGTCAATATCGGCACGTGAGCACTTTATGGCAATATAAATACGCATAAAAAACAAAGCCTCAGTAAAATCCTCGTCGATCATACTGATTTGACAGGTGCCAAAGACAGGCAACAATGTTAAAGCTCCATTATGTATGCACGCTTTTCTTTCTCGGCTATATATTATATCAACATTTGCACGCTGTAGTAACTATCTGTTTTTAAAATAAACTTGTAACTTTAGAGGAAAATGTGATTAATTTACTACGGCATAATATAGTAATATAATATATATATACGAATATAATCATATACGAAATATGCGGATATATATATATATATATATATATATATATATATATATATATATATATATATATATATATATATATATATATATATATATATATATATATATATATATATATATATATATATATATATATATATATTTTGTGAAAAGTAATCTTGGGTTTGTAGCATTTCATTATATAGAAATAAGCAAATAGACGAATAAGAAAGAAAACACACTTACCAGTGCTATATCTGGACATACATACGGAAATGAATCACTATGCACATGAAAACGAACCACTTAGAAGTTGTACAAGTTCTTTCACCTTTCTTGAGGATCTTCAGAGCAGTATACGATTTATTTCATTGATCATTCATACTTGAATTTAAATTACCAATACACCAACACTTGCAGTGACGTTTTATGACATTAGTTTTTGACGGAACTCATTCTTAGAATACACAAACCTAGTCTACTATTTATATTTGTTCTATTTGAACATATTATATATAAAAGCATTAGGCATACAGTTATCCAGAAGATGTTAAACTTTAAAATGCATAAAATCTTGTTGAACCTATTGAAAAACAACTACTTTTTCCAACTATATGCGGGAAAATATTGAATTATATATACAATAGAGTTCTGAAGCATTCAAAGAGGGAGTGATACAGAAATTGCTTGCTTAGTCAAAACTAAAATCATTTGTTGGTTGTATGTATTAATTGTTTCTTCGAAAATTCTCGAAAAAAATCCAATTTTCACCCTGCATATATTTATTAGCTTTGAAATTCTTTGCTATTCATATTTATTTTGTGAAAAGTAATCTTGGGTTTGTAGCATTTCATTATATAGAAATAAGCAAATAGACGAATAAGAAAGAAAACACACTTACCAGTGCTATATCTGGACATACATACGGAAATGAATCACTATGCACATGAAAACGAACCACTTAGAAGTTGTACAAGTTCTTTCACCTTTCTTGAGGATCTTCAGAGCAGTATACGATTTATTTCATTGATCATTCATACTTGAATTTAAATTACCAATACACCAACACTTGCAGTGACGTTTTATGACATTAGTTTTTGACGGAACTCATTCTTAGAAAAGTGTTGGTGTATTGGTAATTTAAATTCAAGTATGAATGATCAATGAAATAAATCGTATACTGCTCTGAAGATCCTCAAGAAAGGTGAAAGAACTTCTAAGTACAACTTCTAAGTGGTTCGTTTTCATGTGCATAGTGATTCATTTCCGTATGTATGTCCAGATATAGCACTGGTAAGTGTGTTTTCTTTCTTATTCGTCTATTTGCTTATTTCTATATAATGAAATGCTACAAACCCAAGATTACTTTTCACAAAATAAATATGAATAGCAAAGAATTTCAAAGCTAATATATATATATATATATATATATATATATATATATATATATATATATATATATATATATATATATATATATATATATATATATATATATATATATATATATATATATATATATATATATATATATATATATATATATATATATATATATATATATATATATATATATATATATATATATATATATATATATATATATATATATATATATATATATATATATATATATATAAGGATATACATTTTTCGCTTGATTTAAATTTCGAATAATTTAAAAACTGACCGGCAGATTTTCAATATTATAGCTACATCGTTCTACTTGTTCATTAACCTTTTCTGGGACATTAGTGAAATATTCGTAGAAGTGTTCTGCTACCTTCGATTCATCTTTTATTTCGTGTGCGTTTGGTCCAGTGCGAAGAACAATATCTCTATTTTGTTTCCTTTTACCTATTAGTTCACTTATTATATTCCATGCTTTTTTGATATTGTTTTGGTTTTGCATCAACATTTTTTCATAGTATGCCTTTTTTATTGTTTTAATTAGTTTGTCTAATTTATTTCTATAAGAATTGTATTAATTTTTTTGTGTTAAATCATTTGGATGCTTCTCAACTTTTTTATGTAGATTATTTCTTTTTCTTATTCCGGCTAACAGCCCTTTTCATACTCTAAGTACTCTTTTCATACTAAGTACTCATACTGATTTCAAAATAACAAGTAATGGAAAAATAGAGGAACATATCTCTTTGATGAAATAGAATGGTGTTTAGGGGATGAAAGTCGAGGTAATTCTGGTTAAAATTCTGAAAATTTGGATCCGCATAGAATATGAGGGTTGATTTTCTCGATTGGTGAGGTGAGGGTGATTTTCAGATGGTTGAAACTGGATAACTGCCTTGCGTTCCTGTAAACTTAATTCCACAAGAGTTTAAATATAATTTCAAAAAAATGGTAGTAAATAATAATCTTCCCCTTTATTTACAGGGGTAAGAGCTGAGAGGGTAGCAATACAATTTTAGATAAACGGTGATTTGTTTCGAGCGTAAATAATAACTTGCAATCGATACTAGTGAGTGACTTCATTAATTAAATTGAATACGGCATTTCAATATGAATTATTGCTTTAAAAATCAGGTGTTTCTCGCCTACTTCAAAAAATTATTATTCAAGTAGTTGCTTCAGGACATAAAGCCCATACTCGCATGCAATACTCGTATAATTTTAAAGGCTAAAACCGATCATCTGATTACAGATTCTAACTTACATACCACATAGTAAACAAAACTCAACTATCTATAATATAGTCTAGCATTATGTATCCGCCATTGCAGCTTCGTTAAACTGAAACTCAGAAAACAACAAAATCACTATCAATTAAACACTGAAAATCTACAGCACAACTATTGGTGTAAACACATATTTGCGTCTAGGGCTGAAAAATTAAAATAAGGTAAGTATAGGGATATATGGCCTCTTGACCATCGAAGAATAGGGTTTATATCCACTAATGACTATGTTATTTGTCTGTTTCGAAGTCGAAAAATTGAAATCACTTTAGTTTTGGCCGGAAATTGTTGATGCTGACCCACTGTCCACCTGCGAGAAGCATATAACTTGTCTGGTCTGGTGGTAGCGCAGCGTTTAAAAGTTCTATTATTAGAATCGTTATTTTTGTAATAAAGTGCAGGTACAGATGCAAGTACAGGTGAAATTTGGTATCTTTCGCTCAATATAGACACATATAGCGACACATATAAATTAGAATCTTATCTATATAATAATAATAATAATGCCTTTATTTCTAAGAGCTTGCTTACAACCATAGGAAAACATAAATTGAAGAAGAAAGCTACCTACGTACATTGATATTATGAATATGTGTTCGAAAAGATATTTTATTATATAAATAAATAGGCTGCTTACTTGTAATTATTTTAGTAAATAAACAGAGAGCACATACCTTACGTCGGCGGTTCGTTATATTAAGCCAATTCAGAACTTTTAATTTATGGTAGATATGATCGAGCTTCCTAATATAAAAGTGAGTCTAATACATGTGTTTCGCACGTGCACATAAATGAAATACATTATTTATATAATCTTGATCAAACAAGGACAGGTGCGCAAAAAGCAAACTGTGATAAAATAAGTGTCATCCAACATTTTCTTGTTGTTGGCACATACAATTTATTTGTGAGGATAAAGTATGGCTGCATATGTTTTCTGAATATTTTTAGACATTTGTCCTGGGATCCTAAGATATTAATCTACAATTAATCCTAAATATTATGTCAAATTTGAATTTTTTTATAAGATTACCATCAATAATAATTTTTTATTTTTCAGATATTAACCACACTTTTTCTTTCCCAAATTGTACCAGAGCTAATTTGTTAGGGTTAAGTATTAAAGTTTTGCTACCTCATAGTCATTTGCATTAAATGAGTAATAAAGCTGTGCTTCATCCGCATACATGTGAGCCATACGATGTTTGAGATATTTTATCAACTGATTGGTGCAAATTATAAACAATACCGGATAAATTTATGACGATTAAATATGACTGGAATAGCTTTAGTGCTTCGCCACATATACCTACCACGGAACTCAAGCATTGCTAATAAAATACGATATTATGATGAATTTTATGATAATAAAATATTATGAAATAGTATCGAATGCTCTACTAAAATCCAGAAGTATAACGGCTGTGCAATCACCATAATCAGTGGCTTGAATAACATCGTCAGTAATTCTATACATTCTATTCTATAAATTCTATACGTTACGCCGTGAATATGCTTTCACTATCTTTTACTTTTCGGTTAAGTTGCATTCATTGAAAAAATATGAACTCAATTTTCACGTTCCCCGACATTTTACGATCAAAAAGTTTTTAAAACCATGCCATTTGTCGGCATGTTGGAGTTTAGGCACATTATCCATAATATGTTCTTATAAGGATCTTACAGAGTCTCAGACAATCTGCCCTTTAATAAATTGAGATTGCAAACCATGTGAATAAATCTGTACCACACCCGAAGTACACAGAATATCTTTTTAACTGACTATATTGATTATATTTTCAGGAACCTCCTACGCCTATATAAACAAGACTTGATAAGAACAGACTTTCTATTTTAAGGAAGCTCTGGATAATTATTACATATAACCCAAACTCTCCGTATGTTAATATTTTGCAAAATATAATATCTTGAATATAATATAATAGAAGAATATAATAATGTTATTCTGCATATTGCTCCTCTTATGTAGGTGTTACTGCCTTCTATTTTTAAGCAAAAGTGAGATGAGCCGGCGGAGTCTAGGAGGAATTTTAAATGACATGCCTACAGGACAATTTAAAGCAGCCAGGATATGTCCGACTTGGAACGCAGATGGAATTTTACCGGAATTTCGCCAGGAGCTCGAGTTCCATCGCTATCTTGAAAATTTATCGTACCGCACGTTATTAATATACACTTTCTTTAATAAATATTTTTAGTCATGCAACGAGAAAGTGCTAAGAGGTACACTTAAGCACACGAGCATATACCATTATAACTTATATATTTCATATATTATTATTTATGGTAACCATTTAACCATTTACATGATACATAGATAAGCTGCCAATGCTTGACTAAAATCTAATTTAACTCTTGTGCACGCTCATCTCTCACTTGGCGTATAATATAATACGAGTAAAAATAGAGTCCTAAACGAAAATCATAACATCTCAGTTCTACTCGTAAGTGTAGCCTAGTATTGATAGCTAGTGATATATGATAAAATGTTCAAAATTCATTAGGATTTTCTCTCTTTGTATATTCGGGTTTTAAACAAAATTCTATTATTAATCTAAACTACTGTTTTATATTCATTATTTTCTCCTCATTTGATTTTAGAATATTTTTCGCTTTTTAAAATATACATATATTTTCTTTAAAAAATACATTTTCGAAATAATTTACGGAATTACATTTGGACACACTTTCGAAAAAAAAATTCATATTTTTTTATTTTGGAAGAAAATGACTAAGGGAGAGGAACCTCTCAGTTGTAAATTTCATATCCAATGTAATAAAAAAAATCGTGATCTCGGTCATCTCGACTGGTAGTCATTTTTTATACTTTTATTTATTGTCGGGGGCAATTACCATAAAAGTTAGCCGGATAATTTTTATGTTTGTTTTCGAGTACTTAGTGCCGTGGCAATTTAAAAACAAGTGTTGCGACAAAATTACGAGAGCTTAGCTCAAGCTAAAGAACATCAGATGATACATGCAGTTGACTTGCAAAAAAATATAACATGCAAAGGAAAAATAATCTATTATAAAATGACTATGTCTTTTTTGACTTCCAAATGTATCTATTGTCACAAATATAACTAAATATAAAAATAAACATATTTTTGCAACAAATTAGAAAACACACTGTATAGTAAATTAATGCTTAATAATTATAAAATTTTGCTATAGTCAAATAAAGTAAATTTTAGTAAAGTCAAATAAGTTTCATATTATTAATGAATAAATTCCAGATGCTATAAAGGATGTAAGGTATCTTATAACATTTATTGGCATTAGCTAGCACCTAAGTACAGTTTATTTGCTGAGTAAAGATATTTCGAATGGAAGTGAACTTTAAAGGAAGTAGAAAACATTGAAATTATTGAATAGTGAATCTGCTAGACTTGCTTTTATCCCCGGGTGACAAGAAAATAGGAAATGGAAGGTTTTTGGGGGGAAATAGCAAGCTGGGAAGAAGTAAGTTAGTAGGTTTTTGAAAATTGAGATAGACAAGTTGACATATCTCCTGAAGCCATGGGGGTAGATTTAGTGAAAGTAATATCAATTTGTTAAATAGTGATAGGTGTTCCTCAAAGGTGTCAAAGTAAAAGTATGAATAAATAAATAAGTTAGTTGTACAGTATTAAAATACAAACAGTATTAAAATACAATAATATTTTGAAAAGGGCCCAAATGGACCGAAACTTTAAGATTTTGTAATCAATCGTCTTATTGCTATCATCCCAAGATAAACAAAGGTAAAATATTACAAAATAATTTTGTGTGTCTATGTGTGTGCGATAGAGAGATCATATTTTTTAATATTTATAAAACTCTCAGAACATTGTTAAAATTATATAATAACATATACAGTCGAGATTCGATAACTCGAACCATGACTTGCCACAAAGAAAGATCGAGTTATCAAGACTTCGAATTATTGAATTATACCTATACTCTATCCAACGAGAGAATGGACTTGCTTTGCGCATCGGCGACTAAAGAGGAGGGGCTCTGTAACGAGCTACGCAGGACCGTCATTCGATGAAATAAATTCGTAAGTAGGTGAAATAGGTCTCTTCGTACGACATTTGCGGATTGTCTTCCTTTAATTTCTTATATAAATTTATTATAACTATTTTTTGACTTTGATGCACGACCTAAAATTAAAAAAAAATAAATCATTGATTGCTATTAATTGATATGCGTATTAAATAAAACATATTTATTATTATATTTCTTTACCTGGCCTCTTTTATTCTTCTTAATTGGCGATAATGGTGGATTTATCTCGTCTCTGGCTGCTGCCATTCTTATAATAGATTTAAAATTTATTTCACAACCGTAAACAACACAACTAAAATAACCGTACTTGCGAGACTACAAACTGTGAATAGGTAGGCAGTAGTAGGTACTTTATATAATTAGGTATCAGGTAGGTATCGGACCCAGGCGCCGGCCCTGGCTACCTGCTGAGCCAATTAAGACGTTGAGGGCGTTGAACTAATGTTCTAAGGGGCGGAGATCTGACCAAAACAGACGAATTTTCGCTCGAGTGCAAGTCCATTCTCTCGTTGGATACAGTATACTTATATTTTCGTATTTGAGAAAAACATATTTCATATATTGTTAACAATGGCTGTATTTCAATAATATGCACTCACACCTACGTATATTGTACAACATATGTATTTTACTTTATTTCCTTGTAAAATAGTCAGTTATTTGTCACTGACGAGCCGATTTTTGTTTTCATTTTCAAAAAATGCTTCAATTTCATTTAAATCATTATAAATAGATTCGGTAATGTGCTCATCAATATTTAAATAAAAAAACCATCATCTGAGAGAAACTCCGACGTAACAGTATGATCATCTACGTGCATATAGTCATCAAAAGAGACAGTATCTGGCATATTTTGTGAATTTGCCCAAGCCTCATATTCAGATTGCAGTTGTACTTCACCCTCATTTCTATCATCCAAAAGTTCACATATAAAAATCAATGGTCTTTAATATTATAGATATTCATATATATAGATATTTCATGCTTTTGTTACATCATTAATAGAGAATAAAAACAGTAACATAAGCATTATGTTAATGGAACACAGTCAGTCCATTAACATAATGCTTATGTTATTGTTTTTATTCTCTTCTAGATGTTTAATAGTTTTTTTTCAAAATTCTGATATTGACATTTTAAAGTTTTATAACACCTTCAGCAAGTGGTTTTTCAATTTAGGAGTCATGTTTAGGGGGGAAAAGCAAGTTTGATAAACTGTAATCTTTGTTGAATGTCTTTAGGGTCAGTAGTGTCGATTGCATTACATATGTACTTAGCAGCAATCAATTTAAAACTGTTCTTCAATACATATTAAAATTATGTTCCTTCCAGAATTCGACTTATCGAAGTTGGCGCCAATTATTATGCTCGAGTTAGCAAGAAATTCGAGTAATAGAAGTTCGAGTTATCAAGTAAAAATAACTCTAATTCTCACTGCTAATGCTGATGCCAACCAATTTTATTCGACATATTAAAAATTCGAGTTATAGAAGTTTGACTGTATATCAAATCACTATGTACACATTACTATCAAAATCTATTGATTTATTTATTTAATTATCAATTTTAAAATTGGATCTTGCGTGTAGTAGGCCAGAAATTATAAGCAGATATTATTTTATTATATATTATTTTGATTATTATAGAAATATAATGTTTAATAGGTTCAATCACATATTCTTATTTATATTGATATTTACTTATGTTTAATAATTTTAACTTGACATTTTAGTGATTATTTATATAAAAATTGTAACTGGATTGTTGCTATGGACTTTGGCTTCACCCTATGCTGCTTGTAATGATATAGATATAGTCATATCTCTTTTTAGCCCTATGAATTGCTATAGTACATATGACATATTCTGTCTTTTATTATCTAATCCCCAATTATAATGCAAAGTTAATTATTTTTTTCTATTATCACAATATATATATATATATATATATATATATATATATATATATATATATATATATATATATATATATATATATATATATATATATATATATATATATATATATATATATATATATATATATATATATATATATATATATATATATATATATATATATATATATATATATATATGCAATATTTTAAAAGGCGAGGTCTTGCTTCTGTAGTTTTCTTGACTGTCTTAATATTTTCTAAAATGGACCCATAAACCTAGACAAATCTCAACTTATCATACAGCTATGCTTTTTACCATGCAATTTTCTGAAGTAGGTAATTTTGTATTCAGTTCCTGGGTTCCTTTTAACTACAGTTTTACAGTATTTTATATAATATGCACGTAAAAGCTCCCACGCCGCGCCAGTACAATGTTATCTCCAGCCGCTGCAGTTTCGAGCTTTTAGTGATGCACTTCGAACTTTCTTAGTTTTCCTAATGTTTCTAGCGTCGCCCACAGAAATTATATTACCACCAAATAGGGTAATATAAAAATACGTTTTACGTAATTTTCTTTTTAAAATGTCATTCTGAATTAATTCCTTTATTTTCTATACCCTCTTTTTGAACTACCATTTTTCACGAATTTTTCTGCCTTTAATAACTAGTCATCTATGCACCAAACAGTATTTAGTCATAGGTCGAGAGGTCTACAAAGATGACGAGCTAAGAAAGTTTACCATTACCACTGACCACGGTAATAAATAAGAGACGTATGCCACGAAGTGGTGCGTACCCATTTAGTAACCTATCACGTTAGAGAGAGATATAGAGGGAGACAAATTCATTTTTATGGAGCGCGCTGTATTAATTCTGAAGTTTTAATATTCAATCGACAAATACTGAATTTTTTAGCATGATTATAAATTTACTAGCGTGGTGGTATAGCAATCGTATGATGGTTTATTTGTCGTTCAAGGGAATGTGGAATTATTGTTTCAACCGGTATTTCCTAACAATGTTGTGCAAATTAGTCCACCTATTTAAATTTTAAAAATCCGCATTTCTTGACAATAAACATGATATGAGAATTTTTCGTTCCCATTCTTCAATTTGATTTAGAGAAATAAAAAATAAAAACAGTTTTTCTGTGCCGCCAGAACGACTGTCTTTTTGCACCACTTAATACTTTACCGTTTAATCACAATTGAAAATAACAGCACCCCAAAACTTCACACAAACCAGGCACGTACTACCAAAAATTTATCTACTTTGATTTGCAACAACCAAACTTATATCTATATACACAAATAGTGCAAACATATTCCGATATAATGAGTAATGTGTTTGAACTATTTATATATAATTATAATATTGGCGGGATAATGTATAATATTGGCGAGATCGCATAATCTGATTTCCCCTATATTCTATTTTTCACTGCGCGTATACCTCTCTTATTTATTACTGTGCCACTGACCAATGACATTTACTTACGCGATGGAAATAAATATAATAATAACATCTGCAACAGCACCGCAATGGTAAGCCAAGAAGTCAGAGACTTGTGCGAGAGAGTAAGCGGCATATTATTATTTTGCGGGCCGCAAGTGCGCCCAAGATCGACTTAGATTGGTATATTGATTGATACTCAAATAAATTGAAAAAATTGATTGATAAAATTCAAATCAATTGATAATCAGTCAGTGAATGTTACAAATTTTCTAATTTCACTAGTTTAATTTTAAATTCACTGATGAAAGAGGCGCGCATTCATTTCCCTCGCGGTGTACAACGAATATTGGCAGAAGCCATTATCGAGCGGAATAAAAACAACAAACACAATCAATTATTCCAGTATTTAATCACACCATGCATATATCAAACGCGCAAATTCGGCTCTCTGGTGACAACACAATAATACATTAGATTCCCGTATTGTCCTTGTTAAATTTACCGCAGGCTGATGGATAATCAGTGCTGCAACGTCATGGTTTGTCACGTATGATTCGAAATCAGACAGATACAATTTATCCATAGGGCTCCCAGTCACAAATAAAATTACAGCGTAACGTGCCTGATTACCTTAAAACCGATGTTCATTGTACAGGTTTTCACAATGGTGAAAGTCGTATTGTCCTGGTATGGATTGCACTGCGAAGCTGGAGAAATCGGAGCGTAATTGAAATAGGAGCTAGGGAGTTGTATAGACTCGTTAATGGATAAATTTAAATGTAGCTAATTTTAAATCTACGACCAAAATGTATGGCTATACAATGCCGAAGAAGTTATTTATTTTACAGTTAAATACTAGTCGTATTTTCTGTATTGATATCGTCAACAGTAGTTTCATATTAGATGCTTATTTTATGTGGAAGAATGAGCCATATCTATCTTAAACTTTGAAAGAAAACTTAGGTCTTACTTAAAAGACTTACATACCAGTATCGAAGCATCGGAGATTGCTTGTAAGTTTTTGCGGAACCTTCTGTCCACTACGTGCATCATGAACCCATCTACGTTCTTTTCATCATGTGTTTTCTCTGCAATATGTTTCGTTCCCAAGATATTTTTCCTTGTCTCTTTTATTCCTGTATTTACGTTATTATTTTTATCATTTTCCTCTTATTTCTACCTCCTCTTGTAAAGATATGGTAGGCAATTTACTAGTTGATATTTTGCGACGTTTGGCTTCCAAATTGACATTCGTGATGCAGATTATTCTTGTACGACGCGGCGCATGTTGGGCACCGCTAGACTTTTCTGTTCTTCCATATTTGGAATACCTAATCCATGTGCTTCTTGAATCTAGTCCAAATAGATCACCAAGTTTGTACAACATACTTTTTATTACAGTCTTTACAGCTAAATTGATAAATCCTCAACATTTCTTTAATACTGATTTTATCACTAGATCACTACACTGGTAATACGAGTTTCATATATATATAATATATATATATATATATATATATATATATATATATATATATATATATATATATATATATATATATATATATATATATATATATATATATATATATATATATATATATATATATATATATATATATATATATATATATATATATATATATATATTATATATATATATATATATATATATATATATATATATATATATATATATATATATATATATATATATATATATATATATATATATATATATATATATATATATGTATACATATATATATATACATATATATATATATATATATATATATATATATATATATATATATATATATATATATATATATATATATATATATATATATATATATATATATATATATATATATATATATATATATATATATATATATATATATATATATATATATATATATAAATTTAGGATTTTCTCTATTAATTCGCAGACTTACGAGGGGTTTCCTATATTTTACGTCATCAATGTTAGCGACTTTTATATTAGAAACTGCAAAAATATCATTAACAAATTATTACATTTGTTGCAAACTCTGTTAAATAGAGGCGGCGTTACATGAGATTCTCTTTTGAGGGAACTGCCAAGGAACGTTTCCGTGGCTTGGTGTTATATGCATTGAATCAACACATAAATAGAGACATTAATTGAGAAGTTCAGATGTGGATTGAGCTTTGTAACGTTTTCTCGTGGCAATATATTACACGTAAAACTTGAGAATAAGGGATAAGAGATAAGAGAGGGCACACTGAGTTTGATACTGGTTTTAATTAAAATGAACAAGGATAATTATGGCATTGCGTAAACAGATGGGAAATCTTGAGTAAATTACGGAATATGTGAATATCAAGGGGTGTTACTTGTAATCGCTGAATCAATTCTATACTAATACAATAACAAAGGTAATATTTGTCACGACTTTATTTGGCAACAGCGTACCTGAGTGTTTCATCGAATAATTACACCGCAGTCACAAACTGTCATTTTACTAATGCCAGTTATCCGTCAAATTGTATTCTTCTTATTTCTTCCATATTGGAGAAAATACATAACAACCATTTTTTATTCCAACTTTAGAAGGCTGTAACTTGGAGGGAAGCGGATTTTGTAAAAAAATATGTGATAGACGCATTTAATTTTTTCTGAAAATAAACCTCTTAAAATCTATCGCATCAATTTAGAAACACACTGTATAATTTATCTTGTAATATATGGTTAGCTTTATTGAACTGCTAATGACAGGTCAAAATAGGTATCTGTAATACCTAGGATCGCGTTAGGTATTACAATAACAATTATCTAGGCCGGCACAATATTGTCGATTTTACAATAAAAGTGGCTGGTGTAAAAGATAACACCGCGTCACTACCTCAAAAATATTTTTAGATTCTTGATTTTGAGAGAGACAATAATAAATTAATACTTCTAACTTGATGTGCTGATGTGAAAATACCTTGATTTTTCGTAGCAGCTCTAGTTTTGACATTCTGGCTAATTGATTAGTTCTAAAAAAATAATGAAATAATGATATATTTAGAGGCTAAATTAGAAATTTAGTAATTAAAATTAGAATATGATTCCCCAGTTTCCTTTACTTGGTATGACCTATGACTGTAAAACACGGCATTGCGTTAGGTAGATTAACATCGTTACAAATTAGACAAAATATTTTACTGTTGGATCCGGTTCATTCATCCGGTGCACTTCCTCTGACGTCAGCTCTGACTATGCTGGTGGTGGGGGGAGTTAGAACTCTCATCGCTTCACTACTAAGCCTCTTTTAGACTCTCATCAATGTTTCAATATTCTAGACATACCAACTAATACGTATATGGCTTTATCTAAGTCGTCTACATACATTTCGAGACTTGTACACGATTATCCTTGACATCAAGAACAAATTATGGAACATCTTAGTCTAGCTTTTCTATAAGTACACGCGACTTTGCAGCCATTTGTTATCTCGTGGAACTATTGAAAAGCTTCGTTTTTGGTAGTAATAGGAAACAAACGAATTTCTTCCTGAAAAAATGTTCTTGAAGGTATTCCGGGGGGTGTAAAGCGATACAATGCTTTACACCCCTTCGCCTATAACTTCAACAATATTAGTACGTACTACATAAAAATATGTATGAACCATTTCGATAGAGAATTTACTTATCCTTAAATTTAACAATTATATTATGTTTTTCATAGGATATTTCATAGGATATCAAATATTTGCGATACTGCCCCAAACTTGATGTTCCGGGGGTGGACGAGGAGGAAAAATAAGTATGTCTAAAATAGGCCTATAAGACCTACCAATTATTTTTGCCTTTTATTTTTAATAGAACGGTTACGTGGTAGAGCTGAATCTCGCCATTCCTGCTATCTTTTTTATTTATATTTATTAACTTCAACAAAATTATTGTGCAATATATTTCACACTGTGCGCACTATCGCTTGATGTCAAAAGAAAGCATCGAGTGTCATAATGAAGCAAGTGCGGCAGAACTGCTCGAGTATTACGGTGACATTATAGAAGGTGAATATGATAACTTATTATCACGTTAAAGTTTCCAACAGCTATTACTTTACCAAAATGCATGTTCTCACCGGTGCCGGTGCGGTGATAAAGGGCTACGTAACTTAACCGCACTTAATACATCCCAGGCATCCTTTGAATTATTTTCTGGTCTGGAAATGCATAATGGTTTTTCTCGAGACAATAATAGCCTGGGAATATGAGGATCCGCCTCCGGCGGCAGACGGTGCTCCGCAAAACGGAGTGAAACTCACTAGTAAAATACGCGGAAGAAATTGCCCATTTTCTTAAAGACCTTCTTAAAGAGAAATTGTTTGAGGAAGGAACGTAACGTATTGCCAATAAATTAAATTTTTTAGGTATATCCTGGAGGTGTACTGACTATATATAAGCATTACGGTACAGACATTTTGCATTTTCTTGTTAACCGCGGTTTTATAGTAAGCAATATCTGCCGATTTATGCTTATGTACTACTCTGAAATTTCGTTTTATTGGCATTTTGTAGTTTGAGGAAACTGCTTTGCTTGTGAATATTCAGGATTGCAATTTTTAATGCCATGTTTATATCGCCTGAAATAGGTAACGAGAAAATTGAACACATTTTAGTGCGGCTGCTGCACTAAAATATACACCATATGAAAATATCTGTATAAATACAGAGATTTCAAACTCGAAGGTCTATTAGATTCCCCAGATGCGTGGGGAACAAAAAAAAACTTTATTCAAAATACAAGATAAATTTTCCCAACCCTGCCCTTTTAGCTACTGGAGTCCCTCAGGGATCTATTTTATGTCCACTTTTCTTTATTCTAGTCAAGTGAAATAGTCAAGTGTGTTCAATTTTCTCGTTACCTATTTCAGGCGATATAAACATGGCATTATAAATTGCAATCCGGTATATTCACAAGATCATTAGTCAATCAAGTCAAAAAGTACGCGAATGCTGATGATACCCAGAAGTTTCCTGGTTGAAGGTGTTATCACTGCTCAAAATGTACTTAATGAAAACCTCGAACATATTTTACAAATATCCCTCAGCCATTTATATATTTGCGAATAACAGGAATGTGGAAGGAAAAAAATATATAGAGGTCAAAATTACCATGAAATAAATTTGTAAATAATTATAAAGCTTTAGCAATAATATACTTTGATATAGAAAATTTTAACCCTCCTGTAGATATTGCAAATGGGATTATTAATTACGTTTCAGTTGTCGTAGCGATATAATTTATGGGTGTAGAATCTATTTTTTGGGGGCGAGAAACCTGATTATAACTGTCTCGAAGCTCTGGGGCCCATAGAACAAAGGCCGTGTTACATAGTATATAACCTTAAAAAAATAAAATCGGAAAACCCAATCTGGTAGCCAAACCATCGATTTTAATAAAAATTTGGAATTAAACTCATCTTACCCTTGACTTTAAAAGTGACATATACGCGACTTGTGCTTTTTATTTTCAAGGGGTCAAGACTACCCCTCCGTGAAAAAATAGAAAAATAGCAGGTTAAAGCATTTTATGGATTCACATCTTATTAAATTATACACAATAAAGCTACTTCCATGTTCTCGAACAAGATTTACGATGTATTCCAAATTTTAAACCCTTAAAAACCCCTATGCCTAAATTAATACAAAAAAATAAACGAAAACGTTGTAAAAATTTTACATTTATGTATGTATATACATTATACATGCACATATGATCATTTACATAACTCCAAAATTATGTGGAAAGAAAAAAGTTTGAAGAAATGATTTGAAAAATTATTTGAAGAAATGCGATTGTATTTTTTACCTCAACTAATACAAGATCATATCCATTTCAATATGCCCAAACCCTTCATATTCAAAAGGTAACAGGTTAAAGCTCGGGAGGGGTGATCGATGGGTGATCCGGCAGTTATCTCCGTTAATTTTAGTAATAATAAATTATTCAATATTGAATGGTTAGAAGTATGCTCTGACATCACGGCTACATATACTGCTATGTTCTAGTTTTGCTCCAAAATGGTCTAGTCTAGTCACACCGTGCTACGAAGTTGAAAGTAGATCAGGGACATCAATTCAAAAAATATAAACTGTATGCTGAAAATACGTCTCCCCTTCAGTATCGATTGCGCCGCAATGAATACTGGCGCCTTAGGCGTGTATTCTGCGAAATTTCACCATTCAAGTTAAAATAAACTGGTTTAACAGCGAAGGAAACCTTAATTGTTATTCTAACACGTATTAATAAGTATCTACTATTAAATAAAGATAAATATAATAACTCCTCTGTATACAAATAGGGGTGGGGGTTATAAGTTATTTTAAACAAAATTCCGTATTTTAAGGCTGCAAACAAGTTGAGTTAAACTATTATAAGTACCATAATCCTTCTTGAAACGAAACACATATTGAAAGTCTGGTGATAATTATCAAGATCTCTACAGTAGTTCTAATAAATATAGAATGTGCATTGACCGCCTAAAGAAGCAATTGCTGTTGCCAGATCTAATTCTCAAATTTCTCAAAATTCAATTAAAATATCAAATTCCATAATACTATATAAAAGTTGCATATATTATTTTTGAATGCCATAAAAGAATTATTATGCATACAATAATATAGTATAGGCCGACATGTTAGCCATTTTTACATTTATTTTCGTCTACTATAATATGGCAATTCTGTAAATATTTATTTTTATAGTTAAAAGCGACAACGTCGCTTTAT
Source organism: Tetropium fuscum (assembly GCA_964058915.1). Lineage (NCBI taxonomy): Eukaryota > Metazoa > Arthropoda > Insecta > Coleoptera > Cerambycidae > Tetropium > Tetropium fuscum. The sequence goes on from CAXKVY010010728.1 coordinate 18,482, forward strand.
TGCACACCGAACGCGGATTATATCTCTTTTCAACTTATCGGAATGACGCGCTGTCTGTCTTGCATTTGGATCAGTTAGTAAATCTGGTAAACATTCCTTTTAGTTAAGGAAATGGCACGTCAAGCCGATATTGGACAGGCAACCGGATGGCGAGTGGTAATCTCGGATTTTGAGTAGTACAGAGCCCCCTCGTAGCGGCCAAAGTGACCCCAAATGGGCAGGGGCGGCGATATGGGGGTGGGGCAAAATCGAAAAATTTTTTACAAAATCAACCGGATAAAAATGCATTGAAGGTAATACCCTAATTATATAATTAAATTTTTTTGCCAGCCGAAACACACGTGCCGTTTTTGCACTAGCGAATAAAAGTTGCACAAGCGAAAAAAAACAAGAAAAAACGTTATGAGGCAACCGCTTCAAAATTGGTGAGCATACTTATTGACACCACCAAACATTGGGAAAAATTGCCATCCGATCCTGATGGGCAGTTTCCGAGAAAAAACCTCTCAAAGTCGCCAAAAAACCGTTTTTTTCGATTGTTCCAACAATAATTAAAAAAGCACACTAAAAATTGTGAAAATCGGATGGCGGTCGAAATTTATACTGCCCTAAGTACAAATAATAGTGTGTATCAATGCCATCCGATTTTGATTAAATTAAACCCTATTTAGCCACCCCCCAAACTTCATTAAAATTACAATAATGCCATACGCTCCACAAAATTGTTGAAAATCCTTTTCAATGAATATTTACCGACTGCTTGGACTTTTAAAAAGTCTGTGCATGCTCATTATGTGATTTATGTGATATGTGATTTTTTCAAAAATCATTCCCCTGTCCGGTTGCCCACATTGTCATAAGGGTTGGTGGGGGGGTTGTTTGGGTAGGGTGGGGGGTTTCAATGGATAATGAGCATGCACAGACTTTATCCCTTTACAGATTATCCCTTTCGAGACTTGGTATTCTAAATGCCAGGGCAACCCATCGGACCGCAAGGTTATATATGTCTAAAATATATTTCGCTCTTCTCAGTCTCGGTTCAGGAATAGGAATACTATTTTATAGCATTTTCATGGAATTCCCCAGGGATATTTTTTGAGTCATCTGCTTTTTAATATATACGCACATGATTTTAGCCCCACTATTTTATAAAAGCCAGTACAATGTGTGGATAATTTAAAAAATAACTAATTTTTGTTGCCATGTACAAAAAAATTTGGTTTAGAAGTTTTAATCGGAAACTCAATGCAGAAATATCTTTGCTGTACTTGGTATAAACCAAGTTAGAATGTATTACATGCATGAATGCCTAGCCATTGAAACTATATACAGGGGGAATTGCGGCATAAAAAAGAAAACATGGAATGTTATTCCTGAAATATTTATCAAACAAATGATCATACCCATCAGTATTTTACGGAAAGCAGCTTGAAAGTTTAAAATATACTTGTCGGCAATCTAGTTTACAAAGTAAAAATTCAGGGGCTTTTAGAGCATACCGCTAACAAACGCTATGCGGCGGGAAACAAATAGAATTCCCGTCACCGCCAGCAATTTTATTCCCCACTAATATGCATGTTAAAGGCTGCATTTGCATTATTTAACGCGTCCCCTCAAATTCTTGTAAGCCCCTAGATTTATTACTGGCCACAAAGTTCTTGAATGAAGGCAAGCCCACGAGCTTTAGGAGCTGCCCATGACCGATAGACCCGATGATTTATCGGGCCATTACCTATGCGTCAGTGAATATTGGCCTAAAGTTACAAGAAAAGTTGCCACTCTTTTAATTTCCATTTTGCTAGCTACCATGTCCGATCCCGCGCTTTTAAGTTTTCCGTTTTTATTGCAGCTCCCAAAATGTCAGCAGGTTGCAAAAGTTTTTATCCCTTCGAGCTCTGTATACACACTTATTTAAATTGGCGAACTGATACGTGCAAACAGTAGTTATATTTCTGTTACAAGTTTAGTGGGCCGTGCTATGATGCAACGGGATATTTAATGATATTAACGGGATAGTATATAGTTGTGTAGTTTTTACATGTTTTTATTAGGCATGTCTGATCAGTGTCTAGTGGTAAAACGCCTTGTAATCTTATTATGTGTTCACTGTATACATTTCCTTATTTTTACGTGCATCTGCACTTTTGGTAAATAAACAAATTTATATATCTTATTATTTATTATATTTATCACATTAGAATCGACGTGACCTTATAGCGTATCGGTAAATACCCGAGCTGCAAAATATTGACCAAACAGCATAAATTAGATATTAATATCAGTTGATAATACTAGGAAATCTATTTTATGTATGCAATTTATATGATTAATTTTTTTAAATAAAATTAATTCTTTTTTCGTAGCAGTGGTGTCGTGTTGCTTTTTCTATGTCACAGCAGAATTTCTAGTTATAGAAGCATTTATAATAAAACTACATTACATCTCAAGAGCACTAAGAAACAAACAATACTGTAGTAGAGCCTTTGGACTGATGTATAAAATCAAATAAATTCTTCTATCTGCCTACTTCAAACTCCGGAAATTATACTTAAGCGAAAGACTGTTAGAAACCCAGGTAGTGAAGAAATATATGTTTACCTTCTAATTAGATCTACCGATTGCGGAAAATACTGCTATAGGGACATTTGCTGACGATACTTCACAAATAGCGGCAGATATTACACAAAAACATGTAGACCTCCTACGATGGCTGAGGAAATAAAAAATAAAAGTTAATAAGACTCACTGCACATATTAAATTTATCCTCCCAGAGAAAACGTGTCCAAACCCGCTAATGAAAGAACTGCGATGAACAATCTGTAACGATGTAGAAATATTTTTCCACTCGTTACGTAAAATTTTACTGTCATTGCTTTATTGTTTTAATTATTAAGCCGGGTACTAAATATATTTTCGCATTTATACGTTAATATTGGCCGTATGAGTCCATTTCTTTTTCGATAATTACTGTTATTTTATTTCCAATTCAGTTCTGTTTACATTGTACATACAAATAGATATTTTCTGGGAAATCTCGCGTTAAAAATGTGATTTCCAATACCAAGAAAACCCCGCGCCGGAGCAATATCGAACACACACGATAACGCTTCGGAAATTCGTGGTGAGGGAGTCGGTCCCCGCCGCGCCGAAAAATTTAATAAAACTAGTGCTCCTATATTGAAACAACTGGTCGCAAGACCTTCTTGTTGGTAGCAGTTGACATCGGTCGAAAGGCCTTCTTGTCAGCCTCCTCGGTTGGCATCGGTCTTGAGGCATTTTTACCAACGTTCCAAGTTGACATCTGTCGAAATGCCTTCTTTTATCGTCCTCGGTTGGCATCGGTCGAGAGGCGTTCTTGCCAACGTTCCAAGTTGACATCGGTCGAAAGGCCTTCTTGTTAGCATCCTAGGTTGGCATCGGTCACAAGGCCTTCTTGCCAACGTTCCAAGTCTACATCGGTCGAAAGACCCTCTTGTCAACTTTCCAGGTGGACATCGGTCGCAAGGACTTCTTGTCCCACATACGCTTCGATACACGCCGACATTCGTAGGTGTACATTTCCAGTCTAGTAATACTCGCTCGCTCACTTTATCTGGTATGGTAAGTCAATTCATGTAAATTACCATTGCCGGTTAGAACCTGAGTTCTCGAACATTCGATCATTGTTTTTATCCGCATCCATTTTGATTATAATGTTGCTTCTTCCCTTCAACTGTAACTGTAACCAACCATCTGTCCGATAATGGCTTATCGCTTAAGCTTTCGCCGCAACCCCCCATTTTATCACTGTAGTTATTGCTTATCATCCCCAATCCTGCTGATTATGGTTCCCCGCCATAGTATTTTCTCGTGCCTTAGCGCGAGGCACTGACTCCACCAGATATTACCGCTTAATCAGTAACCAAGGCTGACGTAGGCAGACTGAATTACCTGTAGATAGTACGTGTAGATTGTTTGTTAGAGAAAGATAGAATTAGAAATAGATGTTCTGAAGAATAATTACTAATAAAGTCGTTGCAAC
>CAXKVY010010729.1:0-41690 GCA_964058915.1 Tetropium fuscum
TTTCTTGTCGATACCGTACCGCTACCGATTCGTATGTAATCGTGTTAACATCGAGCTTCCTCAGGCAAAATTGGGATTTATCGTTTCCGTCGAAGACCATAAATATCAATCGTTAATGTCGATATTTCAAGGAAGAGGAAGAGTGTTTTGTTATGTGCATTTTGTGGAAAAATGATCTGTAGAGTGCTGTGGGAATAGTCTGCTTAGTGTTTATTGTTTTCGATTTTTTGTTGAATATTACTTATTACCGTGACTTCTACATTAAACCGCTACCGATGCCGCTACCGTTACCCACACTATGAATCCAGCTTACTCAGAGGGAGTATGTTATATGTACCGTTTCGCCAACCAAGTTGGCATCATCCATATGCGATTAAAACTGGACGGAGATGATTAAAACTCAATTTTAATCGGCTCCGAATGATGCCAGCTTGGGTGGCGAAACGCGCATCCAGCGAAGTATAAGTGTTTCGGTGTTCGTGGAAACTCGTCGTCGTCGTCGTCAGTCTCGCGTGTTATTATATTTTACTGAAAATTCATCTAAACCATCCTATGCCGCAGCAATAGAATTGAATATATCTCAAAGAAGTATCATGAAGACATTACGGCGCCATAATTTCAAACCATATAATATTTGGCCTGTATAGACATACGTAATAGGATAGAGGAAGATGATGATAGTTGGAAAAAAATTGAAGCCTAATGAATTCCTACAACTGAGACACCAGCTCCTACTTTTATTCTTCAATTAATATCTTGCGATTGTAAAAAAGTTTGCGGAAAACGATGCGGTTGTGCTAAGGTTGGTTGGAAGAAGTGTTCAACAATGTGATCCAATTGTCGTGGTCAAGGATGTCTGAACTCAGTAGTAGAGGAAGAATTACCTGAATGTAATCCAATTATTGAATAAACAGTAGTTAATTTTTAGTGGATTAGGCCTCAGGGGAAACCACATTTAAAAAAGGGGGGCCGGGAGCTCTACCTCAGCAGCAGTGTGGAGACGAATATAAGAGACATATTTTTTTGCCCTTTTAGTCAGGTTTGTGTAAGAAAATTTGCTTTGCATGTAACATTTTTCTATGGCTAATGTATTTCCAAATATTTGTCACCTCACTCGTTTTTCCCTAACTTGCAATGCACTCCCTGATTTTTGAAACCATATTTGTGAGAGTTGAGTTAAAGATAGACAGTTTATAAAACATAAATGATGTAGAATTTTATACCGAATATTTTAGGTTCTACTCATTTTCCTCGTCGGACAGTTTTTGAGAAAAAATCAAAAAATAACGCAATGTCACATTAGAGGGTGGTTTCTGAAGCAAAAGGGGGATGAAGCATCCTCCTGAGAGGTGGGAACTCTTTTGATCTGTATTTGGATATATATTAAGAGTCTGCACCCAAATTTTTAAAACTAAAAATTATTTCTCATTTGCCATTTTAATTGATAATTTGCTGTGACTAAAGTGAGATAATATTTTGTCAATTTTAAGGGACTTGGCGTACAACTGCACCCTGTATAACGGAAATTGAAAAATCACCATTTTTTCAGATATAAATTTCAGATATAAAAAAAATTTCACAATAAATGCACATAATGCATGTTCGTTGCATAGGGATATGTTTTTTGCTATTTTCAAGTTTCACACAAAATACATTTTCAGTAGAATGATTTAAGTGCCGACCCAGGATTCTGCATTATTCACTTCGGCCATTCCTATTCATTTACAACCATGTTCATATCCTTGACCTTAGGTGCGATTTTTTATGGAACGCCATAAAGTCACAAAATCTGTTATGGCTATTAATATCTGTGACTGCAATTTCTAAGAAACATTCATAATTAACATGATGCTATTCGTTTGACTTTGACCCGCAGATACCTAAAACGTTCAATTTATTTTCTATACAATATCGTCTTCCGAGGATGTTTCCGGCACCAGGGAGTTCCCAGAATATATATTACACGAGCTTCAAGCGTAATTATGTTTGGGTGAAATGACTTCCAACAGTACAGTACGAATACTGCAAGTAGATAGCAGCAGAAGGATTTGATATGTTCGTTCATCGTTGATATCAGAGGCGCCGACTTACCAACATTTGCGTGTATACGCACTAGGTCACCAAAGCGTTTTAAAATATTAATTTGTTTGGGTAATGAAAAGTGCACATATAATTTCTACATATTGATATTTAGGTATTTGTCAAAATGGAGCGTGTATTTTACAAAAATTAAGTGAGGGGTAAAATGTCCCTTTTTCAGTTTTTTGCTTATTATCACTTAAATCTTTAGGAATATAAACATAATTACTTATACCAAAATTATTTTACAAATTTATTTATTAAAATAAAACAAAAAAAATATACATGTAGCCTTATATAATGTCGTTCGTCTTTTATTGTGTGATTGACTCCAGATTTCCATCGACTCCGCTCTTCCAAGCCCACATTTCAGGAGGCAGTTGGTTCCCAAGCCACTCTTGTACTTGGTGGTAAACCCTAACCCAGTGATATCTCGCTGACCCTTTGGTAGGTGGTAGCGAATAAAGATCCGGTTTAAGCCTGGTACTGGATTTCACAAAAACTGAGTATCGATGGCTGTTTAGATCAGCCTTGACTTAGAAGTCACACTACTGTCAAAACTTCTTTTCTCCTGATTCTGCTATAACATCTTGAGTTGATGTGTTGAGTCATAGAATGTGGCTGCTATTTCCTTTGTTAATGAATTTTGTTCAAAAAGCTTAACAATAAGGCTTTTCCCTCCCTGAAAATGGCTGGGGTTGTATCGCAACCTCTGAAACTATGAAGGAAAAGAATGGGACAACAAAATGAAAGTTTTTGTAGTTCTTGGGAAAAATATTCTATTTTCCCTCTTCCCGGCTCGATAAAGAATATTCCCTTCGTTGATGGTGTCAGAGCCGTTAAATGGACTGTTACATCCACATCTTTTCCAACAATTGCAGTCACAAAATTGTTTGCAGCTTTCTCAGCTTTTGCAGCAATTATACAGTCAGCGTCACTTACAGCCACTCTTGTTTCAATTTCCTCGGACTGCATTTTTTCTGTAAGTAATAAGTAATAATTTCATAAGTTGGCACTTGTTTTTTTACATTTGACAGAAAATACACCTTTTGAATAAGTTTCATAGTCAGATCAAAATTTATATCAATAGGTGATTTCGCTGCCCCTCTTCGTTCTTGTTTCTATGTCTTCGTACTGTTACTTGTATCATCGTAGCCCTGAAACACGACTGTAGAATTAGGTCCAGAGTGACATTTAACGTAGCTAATGTAGGTACTGATCACATATATTGGAATAAGATGATCCCAGTCGCCACTTGGTACGGTGCGCAAGAGACCCACCATCTATGACCATGCATACTATTTTTAAATTCAATAGTAACGTCGGTATTGGGTAGAACATCATATAAAGCTGCTTTCTTAGTTTTTCTCATACAGTCTTCATTAAATAAAGTCAATAGATAGGGGAGGTACAATCCTCTTGCTGGTAACTACGATTTCCGAAATCCATAAAAATATTAAAACAAGTTAAAAATATTCCCATTGATTTTATGCGCGTGTACATTTTCCTTGATATGCTCTTGGAACTTTTTAAAATCTTCTCTCTAAAAGCTACCTCAAAAAGGAAGTACACAATTTTTCAAATACAAGATACCTCAGCAGAATATTTTGCTCTTCTCTTGTTTCTTTCTTAGATTCTATTCACAATCTGTTGTAACCACTCGGGTTTTGCTCAGATTGGACGATGTTAAAATGACAGGGAGCGCCTTGGGTTGGCAAGAATGTGTACACAAACATATATACACATATATACACACATGATCTCATAGTCCTGGGTTCGTCGCGTATGCTTTAAAGTTAGACGGGGAAATCTTGATATTGATATATTTGGAATTATCTTACCTCATGTTGTCGATGTTAATCCTGTAATGGCTAAAACCTCACACAACCACTAAGATTCACAAACTGACTTTGTCGGATAATACTGAATTTCGTTACTCGAGAGATTAATTCAAATAACTTTAAACCAGAATATATTATATTTAACGTTTTAACATAATAAATTAAGACAACAATAAAACATTTACACCAAACAAGGTATAAATTTGTAATAATAATAATAATAAACCCATCTATATGAGACACAAAGCTAATCACTAGGGTTAAGCAGACCTGACTCGAATAGAACAATTTTGACTAACTTTCCGCTTACTAAACTATTTGATTTTGAACCCGAATTTACTGTATGAAAACCTGCCGGAAACTGAATAATTTTGGCTAAGATTGTCACTCTAGCCCTCGTTGGGCGGGACCAAGGATGACCTTGCATCCCCTTTAAGTAATACCATTTACCGAGGGTAAAATCTCAACCAATCCTACGGGATCTACTTTACCCCTTACATAAGGAAACATCAGGAAACTATTCCCGTATGCTAACGACATCTGGTTGCAAAATGGGAACTAAACATGTTACATAGACATGAATAAATAATAACAATATATATGGGGCGGCCCGTTGTACACATATGCAGAGAAAACCCCACAGAAGAACTCTTCTTAGGCTTAGATTCCTTCATTCTCCCAAATAATACAATTATGATATTTCTGAGATACTCTTTCTGTATTAATTAGTTAGCTGCTCCTACGTTTTATGAAAGTATTATTCTAATATTATCTTCGGGGTAATGCTTGGCCATTTTGCCCATACCATAAATTAAGGGACACTTCTAACTGCCAACCGACCCAAGGAATAACAATTTGGTCTAATCTTTAATTTCGTGCCGCTTTATGAGTAGACCCTGTTTATGTACAATAGGACAATGGATTTTAGATATCTTACTTGAAAAAGAACCCGTACTTTTAGCGTCATACGACATGTGTTTACTATTTAAGTTATGAAATGAAGCTTAAGCTTGGCAGAGAACACAAATAAAGATAAATTACTCACTTATGGTGGACCTTCTATGAATTCTTTAAACAATAAACAGAGGGCAAACGAATTTTGGGTCAATATCATACTTTCTGAAAAAATTATAGGCTTGGATTGTATCATTTTGTTACGCTATAAATAAATTGGACATGTTTTTAACGTGTAAGGTATATGTGTTCACCAACGTTTCACTGTTTTTTTATCTTGGCCTTGGTCGAAAGCCATCAGCATGCTGTACAGGTATTACGGAAAAATCAGGATATACATAGTTCACGGCCAGATGTCTGTCAGGGCGACTTAAAATGCAAACTAGTTGCAAACCCACAACAGTAAGAAGAACAAAAGTTAAAATATACAAAAATAAAAAAAACTTAAATTTTAATAGAGCGTATATTTTACCATTTCCTTTTGTTACAGTTCTAAGTGAGTTGGAGGGTCTGTCACGCGGAGGCAAGGCACCGGCACCCGATTCACGCAGTTTCCTAAACCCGCAACATGTCAAAAGAGTAGCAGAGTCGTCCAAGAACGCTCTAGACTTTTTACGGAATAGACACTCATCAGTAAAGTGTGTTACGACAAAAGGACGCATCCTTCCTTCTACCAATTTCTCAACGGAAGATGACACGACGTGGGACAATAGCCTGAAAAACGATGACAAAATTTTGACTACATGCCTCGTTCTGTGCAAGGCACATAAGGACAAGGAACCACCACCAGAAGCCAAGGAAGGTGAGTGATTACATCCTACATATTAGATTAATTTTTTTCTATTTAGTTGGAGTATATATCATAATGACATAAGAGCTGACGTGTACATGTCAGCTCTTATAATTATCTGACGAATATGGCTTTACATTATCATACGCCATTAGTTAAAACCAGTGACGGCTACACTAGTTATTATAATATATTATTTCCAAGAGGGGCTGGCCATGGATTGGTGAATCACAAAACCATATATAACACCGCAGGCAGAGACTTAAATAGCGCAATTTTCATAGTCGATTGCTTGAAATACTACTCAGGATTTTCTATTACAAATATAGGTTCCAAAAAATACATTTCGCGGGAAAAATATTTATGCAATGTATTTTTGTGGGACATTTTCCCGTAAATACTCGGTTCCAGAAAAATGATATGAGGTCCATCAATGTCAGTGGTCGCTTTTCAATAAACGTTTGGGCATGGATAAGTGTTCATGGGCCCGGAATTTGTTGGAAAATTGATAACAGATTTACAGCACTAAATTATTTAAATATTTTATAAAATGTGATGTTACCATCAGTAACGCAAATTTTATCTTTCAGCAGATGAAACATTTTTTAATGATACTTCTTCTAGGACTATGTTACAATTTTTGTTAAAAGGATAATTGCCCAGTTCATACCGCACGAATAGTAAGAGATTGAGTGGGTCATAGTGATATTAATCTTTTACCATGGCCCGCAAAAAGTCCAGACTTGAATCCTATCGAAAATATTTGGGGTTACTTAACTAAACATATTTATAAACAACGTTTCAGACCTCAAAACGCTAATCAGCTTTGGGAAGTAGTTGAAGATGCTTGGGAAGAACTTGTGGATAGTAACGATATGAGGTCATTAATTATGTCGATGCCAAGGCGATTGGAAAGTGTCTTAGCAGCTGCTAACGGCAGTTCTGCTATTAAATATAAATTTTTTGTAATATTTTTATTTACCAAACTTTTGCCCAATAAACAAATTATCAATTTTCTTATTGCACGCCACTGAACAATTTTAGAACAAAACCCGATTTACATTAAAGAAAAATGAGAAAAATTACTGTGGCAACGTAGTGCACTTTTCGGAGGCGGCGACTGTACGTATTATGCGGTAAGTTGCAATACGAGGGCGGCAGCCCAAGTCGGTAATAGCATCAGTATGCTTAATAGCCTTTATCACACGAATGAAATTTTATCTGCGACTGCTCGGGATTGAAGAAACTTTAAGAAAACTGAATACGAAAACGAAATTTTGCTTAAAATCAAATTTGTACGGTATTCGAAGTCATAGCAACCAAAAACTATGGACTTTTTATGTAAACAAACATTGCAAGTGGTTTTTTGAATTTTGTGATTTGTGTGTTTGTTGCTTGAACAAAATGAGTCATTATTATTTCATTACCTAACTGAGTTTGATAATGAATGCTTCATTATCCAACTGAGATAGAATATTACTGGCATTCCTGATATAGTATTTAGTATTTCATATACGTTTTTTTAGTTGTCATTTGTCGTTACCATGTAAGTAAATTGCGTTTTTTCTCTTAAAGGTGAACCTCGACACCTGGTTCGCGAAGTAGTTCTGATAACCGAAGACCGAAACCTGAGAGTTAAAGCTCACGCAAGGGACGTTCCCGTAAGGGAGCTACCCAACTTCATGCGATGGGCTGGACTGGGATGAACCTAATTACCAATAATTCAATTACCAATGAGCTGCTCTCCTTATCACAAGTAATATGATCTTAAAGCTTGGTAAGTTCACGTTTCATCTAATTTTACCGATGAAATATAATTTTCGTTTATTCTTGGTTCAACGGATGCATAGCACGAGGCTAACCTTTTTAATTATTTTAATTTAAGTAAGTTTGTATCACAGTATAGGAACCCCCATTTCATTCATAATCATTGTTAACATAAACTTCCAAATCTTTGCTGAATCTGAACACAATCTTGTCACGAATTTCAATGATTATAAAATTAACACTTTTTATCTGCGACCGTGGGAAATTTATGTCATTCCCCCCCAGTGAGTTAAAACATCATTACCGCATTATTTTTTTAAGTAGTTAATAATATTAACAGATACGTAACAATACTATATTATACGCCCAGGGACTCATATAATTGCGAGAGTAGATTTTTATGAATGAATGAATGAATAACACTTTCTTTGTTAAAGATATACTTGACGTCCAATTGTCAATTTCAATCGTCAATATAATTTTTTTTAATTAGTGCTGTACTATAGAGCGGCAACCAAGTGTTTTAGGCTTGGTTGTACCAAACCCCCTTGAACTTTCGATCAGGGTAACTGCAGTTTAGTACTGAACCGAGATCAATATTTTTTTGGTTGTACGTCCGTTGTTCGATGTGCGTGTCTATTAGGTATTAGATTTCTGAGATATTTCGCAATACTGAAATCATGAGCCCCATAAAAACATTATAATCAATTCATTCTGCAAGATTTTGCAAATTATACATTAAAATTACAGCTGCCAAGACTTAGGGGTACGCGAACATTGCTTGATTTTAGCGGGAGTATTTAAAATGTAGGAAAGTTAATAGTTTTTTTAATGTAATAGGTAAGAATAATTTTTAAAATTAATTATTAGATACCCACCTAGGTAAACATTTGCAAATTAATTTAAATAAATTCAAATATTGAACCTCTCTTGTCTTTACTATTGGTTGCACAAGTGGACCACGTAACAAGTACCTAATCATGTTTCATTATTTTCACATTGTATCACACAAGATCCATATATTCAAAGTGGGTTCAAACTTGACACAATATAGTCCTCAACTCCACATAAAATGACCGAAATGATCACACCGCAGCGTCAAGGTTGAATGTTGCCAGCGCCCTCTAGTGATATGCAAACAGGATGTATCACATCTGGAGTGGGTACTATAAAATACAAGCAGATCTATCGGCCATTTTATTTGCTTTGTCAGTTTGGCGTGGGCTGTTAATAGTATCAATGACAATTAGAAGAGCTTGTGCACACTGCAAATGAACTATTTTAATATTGTTACGTGTTTTTTTATGTTTTACTATTTTATTTTGGTTATTTTGTAACTCTCACAACCATTAATTAGCGCGGCACATAATTATTCTGTGAAAGCGTTAAGAGATTTTGATTTTGCCGCCAAACTCAAAATTAGTTCAATTAGCACTCGCTTTTGTTGAAAACCAACACTATACTATACTAACGACGTGTCGAGGAGGGGTGATAAAATATGCAACAAAAGCTGTGTCGAGCTCACAGCATCATAATAATTTGGCGTCTTTGTGTAAGTAACTATAGTACGAAAATAAGGGAGCCTTGGTAATTAATTTATTAATATAGATGGTGGCAACATCGGAATTTTCACCTCTCGTCGTTCAGCTCTCGTGTGGCGGACTTTAGCTGATAGATCCGCTCGTATTTTCTAGTGCTTTAACATTGTCCACAGCGTCGTGGATAGACACGCTGTGTATTAATATAGCAACGTCCAGTTAATATATGGCGTTACCAAACTATATTAATAGGCTAGGGATGGAGTGTCAGAGATATAACGGCAAAGTTTACGATGCCCGTCAAGAAAGACGTTGACAGAAAAATAATTCATAAATATAATTATGTTCCTTTGACGAATTTAACGAGTGAGAAATATAATATCTCACTCAGCGATCTAAAATAAAAAAGGGTGATTTTCATAACTTTTATTTATAGTTTAATAATAGTTAGCTGGCACCTTTGACAGTTACGTATTTTTCTTCAGCCAAATAATTCAAACATTAGCAAATTGGTGGAACGAACTTGAATAGCACTACCTCTTTTCTATTTCAGGTTCCCGACGTGGCACGTACTGATCCAATCTAACAAGAACCTCAAATTAATTTGTCACGTTTTCGATCTTCATAATTAGTAATTTATTAGCTAGGAATTTTTTGACGCCACCAGTTTACTCGCACATATTTCATAATCGGGTCATGACGCTGCATTCCTCTACTCCCGATATACTTAAAATTTAACACTTAGCGCCCTTTGTGCCATTTTTATTAAAAAAAATTTACTCTGTTTTATACATAGTATTTACCCTATTTCTTTATTAAAATTATGTTGTATTAATTAAGCCCTTTTTTGGTCACATTTTAGCATAGTTTATAATGTACTTATTTTTTATCATATTTTTTGTGCCATCTGTTTTTTTGGCAGACTTTTTATTATATAGTTTTTAAAATATACGCCAATTAACAGTTGTATTTAGGATTTAAATTCACTTTATTATATCATCATGTTATAGTTAACTGCAATTGTTTTGCTCAGGAATTTACTGTACATAATAAATATACAAATATACATTAAATTAAGTCTTTATTTATTTCAGGGCTGACGGGTTCGTTGTTTTGGCGTTATTAATTTTTAAAGATTAGTTTTCGTAAGTGATTTTTAATTGTTTTTTCCGTCGACCGTGTATTTACGAGGTTAATGATTTTAGTTAAACATACGCATACATTTAAATTTCCAAATCAAGATGCCGTGTCATCAATCTGTCACAGTAATGTCACGCTTAATATGTGAAATATCATTTGGTAAAACTCCATGCTTTCTGACAATGGTGCAGACTTTTCAGCCATTAAACGATTGGGTGGTTGGAAATCCAGTGCTGTTGCAGAAGGATATATGGAAAATTTAATACAAAATAAAGTCGTTGACATAGCTAACAAAAATCTTCTGTATAACTGGCACAAAAACTCCTCATACTAGTTCTACCACATGGATCCAGGGCGGATGGAATTGTCGGGTGCCGGAGTCTTTTCTGACTCGGAACAAATAAGTAAATACTTTGCTCTGGGTGCACATGCTACTGTCTTCCAGGCCGAGGTATTTGCGATTCTATCCTGTGGGCTGGAGCTGCTAGCTGGCCCACAAAGAATTGGTAGAATCAATATATGCTCCGACAGTAGAGCTGCCATCTTGGCACTTAGTGCCGTTGAAGTGCGCTCAAAACTGGTTCTGGAATGCAAGACCGTCCTCGAGACGCTCTCTCAGAGGAATAATTTACGCCTTGTCTGGGTCCCAGGACATGCTGGTGTACCGGGAAACGAGAAGGCCGATCAACTAGCCAAATTAGGCACTTTAGAGACACCTACTGGGCCTGAACCCTTCGTAGGGATCTCCAGAAGCACAGCGGTTCTCTCAATGAAGACTTTAGCCCAACAAATGTTTCAACATTGTTGGACAACTGCTCCAGGCATGAGGCAGGCTAAAGAACTCATATCTGGTCCCGACGCTGGGAGGACCAGACAGCTGCTGAAGTTAAGCAGATGTAACTTAAGAACAGTGACAGGCCTACTGACCGGTCACTGCCACCTAAGACGACACCTTTACATAATGGGTCTTGTGGAAGACCCTGAGTGTAGGGGATGCTTGGAAGATGAGGAGACAGCAGGGCATGTTCTGATGAATTGCCCCGCTTTCCTGCATACACGTATGCAATACCTGGGACAACTGATGCTGATGCCCAGGGACTTTAGAGAGCTATGTCCCAGCCGCCTCGTTGGCTTTATTAAGGCAACTGGACTGGTATAGCTCTCGAAAGGCGGGACGTGACGGGCCCATACTGAGGCCTATACGTCAAAGGGCAGAGCCCCCGCCAATCTCAATCAATCAATCAACTAGTTCTACCAGCGCCGAAACAATCATCCAAGATAACGACATAAACTTAAATTTAAATTCAGAATATCATTTATTGTATAAAACTGATCATTTATCTGTACCTTCCTTCAATTTTATTAACTGCACTGTTTCTAACGTAAATATAAATATTTACAAAGACAAATCAGATTTGTGATACTTTATAATAATTATTAATGAGTAATTGAATTTGTACTTAGTTTTCTTAAAAAAAAATTAAACTAAGATTTTCTCCACTATTCAAAATTTTTTAACTAACTCGTATATTAAAACGCGATTAATAATCTCAACAATTAACGCGCGAGCGTAGCAAGCGCGTTAAAATATCTCGATTGGAAATTTATCACGATTGGTTATCATCAAGGCCTATATTGATAATGTCAACAATCTTTCTACTCTTATATGCTGACGAGCTAGTTATTTTAAGCGACCCACAGGCTGACCTTAATAAAATATTTTAGAACTTTAGCTGAGTTCTAGTTATGAGTTCTGCAGATAAACTAACAGTTAGCAGTGCCGGATCTGACCTAGATAGCCTTTATTCATCAAAATATTATGCATATTAATTGATTTTTCTGTTACTTTCTATATTTTCTTCTAGTATTTTAAGGTCTTTCTCACTACCTTAAGTCCAAAAATGCAATGAGAAACGTATTTTCTTGAAGACAATAATTTTATTTACCAGATATTTTTTTTATTAAACACCAATTTTTTTTAAATCATTCTTAGACTGGCTGATTACCAAAACTTTATAAGATCGCACCCATTTATCATCTACTACACTATACCGGTGATAAGAAATTTTGTGGTTAGTCCATGTAACATTTCTTGGAAATTGTTTTAATTTTACGATTTCGTTATTTTTCTTTATGTTTTGGACAAACCAATACAATAGGTAAGTATGGAAAAGTACAACTTTCTACCACAACAGGGAGAGTCTTGTAGATGGACAATGGATTTCTTCTTGGCTCTTGATATCATTCTTAAAAAGATAGGTAAGTTCCTTTATTACATTCTAATATGGTATATTAATTACTTCAGTCAATAGAGAATATTACCTGGAAAAAATAGGAGGATTTAGTTTTATAAGCTTACCTTGTGTTTTTTTGGGTAGCTGATTCTGAATTTTACAATTCCCACCAAAATTCCCTACCGGAAATACAATTTTTGAAAAATGGCGCCAAAAACTAAACAACAATTTTACAACAATTCTCTGAACCCCATCGATTTTCATGAAAATTTGGAATTAAGCTGATGTTACCCTTAACTTCAAAAGTGATATATTAAAAACTACCCCTTCGTTAAAAAAATAGAAAAAATGCAAAAAAGAAAAATACGTATTCTAACCCTGCCAAACTTTTGGATTCCGTGAGTAATACTAAAATAAAATAATTTATAAAGGGATACCGGTCAATATCCATTCTGGTAGGAATGGCGGGGGTTTTAACGCTCATTTTTTTTCTCAAAAATGTGAGCAGCCCACCGTTTTTGCATCGTATCTCGCTTAGTTTTAACGCAATATTAAAGTGCTCATTTTCAAGGTCTTTCCAAGTTCTACAAAAAATGTTTTATGTTTTTCTCGAAAAATGCATCAGTTTTCCGTTATTTAACGGTAAATACTTCGAACAAAGTGGTTGCAAAAAAAAGTCTTCTTCGAGAGGATAACTCTCTTTATTTTGGACCTAGCGCATTCATAAAAAAACAACTGTTTGGTTTCTTATAAGCCTCATTTTTGGTCTTTACAAATTTTTGGAGGGAATGCGAAGTTTTCGAGGTATTCGCGAAAAACCGTCCAGAAACATGCATTTTAAACGTTTTCAATCGCGAATACCTAAAAAAATATCGATATATCGGGGTTATTTTGAGTGAAAAATGTCTACCCCCGAGAACGGGTGGCATCCACCCGCAGGATAAAAACAACCAGCGGCGCTATGTCACTTTTGCTCATTGAGCCATCCTTGACCTACTCACTAAATTTCACGTGAATCGGTCGAGGTTCAAAGAATTCGGAGCGGAAAACCTTCAATGACTGCACTACCTGCTGCGCTGCGTCTCAGAGCGCCTTAAGTTTGATCTGTCAAAAAAGCATTTGGAAACCTTTTTTTGTTTATTTTTTTGTATATTTGAGGCCATTTTCGTATAAAAATTAACAAAAATTCAGTTAATTTAAAAAAAAAGAGTTTTGGCGCCATTTTTTCATAATGGAGGTATTTCCGGTCAGGTTTTTTGGTGGGAAGTGAAAAATTCCGAATCAGCGACCCAAAAAAATATAAAGTTAGACTATAAAACTAAATCCTCCTATTTTTTCCAGGTAAGCCATTTTTTTAGTCTCTATTGACTGGAGTATAGGGCCAATATTGCAGAGTTGTACATACATGCTTTACAGTAATTCTTGAAACAAAGTCACACATATGAATAAGTGCCTTATAGGTATTACCTTACGTCGCATTAGTACTATAATTTATCAGGTGTACCATGCAACAAAATTTGTATATAATTACCGTTCACATTGATTATAAATATACGACTGTTCAGTGGGCGTCACTTGTCTATAAAAATAAATCATCCGAACATCTATAATTTTTATAACATAGCCGTAAAAGAGAAATATAAATGTATAACCAAACTACATCAAAATTTCGTAACGCGTTATTATTAGGTTTGCTTTTTATTACAGGTTTTATATTCACGTTTTACATAGTTTTGTGTGTGTGGATTAGTGCCCATTAATTCGGTCCTAGATACTTTGGGCCTATTCACGTGTTGGTGAATTATCATTGCCTAATTCAAGGCTGCCATAAACCTAATGCATATTTGTACCGTTGCATCTTAACACACATCTTGTATTTAGACGCGAGCATCTACCGAACTATCTATTTGGCCGTTTTTTTGGTACCATTGTCTAAACGCGCAATGCCAATATTTATTACACCACGAGTAAGTAAGTACATTTATTATCAGTAGGGTTACTATTTGTCCGGCCGGATTTCCCCTGTGTCCGGCTTTTTAAAATATCACTAAAAATTGCTACACTTACTCGAAAATTTCCCCCTCTCTAGCAATGCTCGAAAACTTCTTCCATCGGCAACGTAGTACAGTTTAATAAATCAAAATTTCCGAACTCTGTTGGCGAACACGTCACGCCGAATTTCGGCGTTATGTGTGCAGTCTGGCACAAAGGTTGTCTCTGCAATTATTATTTACGATTATATGAAGGAAATATCTGTCATATGCTTTATCTAATTTGCTTCTTTAGCCGCATGAGTGATTTTTCAAGGTCACGTCACGACACATTTTATAACATTATCGTCTCGCAAATGAGATAAGCATATGACAGATATGAGGGAAAGAGAGAGAAAAAGAGATATCGAATGCAGCTTTCACTTGGGCAACGATCCGCCACAAGTATTCTAAAGCGGAAAGCAATTTTGATATAATTTTTAACGATCGTGACAGAATCGGAATTAACCAGACTACAATATTACTTATGCATATCCTGCTGTATATACCTGGATTGGGCTTTCGAATCTGATCCAAATGGATGATGATCTTTTTTTGCGGAGGATGCGTCCTTGCCACTACTTCACTTTCTTCGTGAAAAAATCGGTTTAGATATGAATAACGACCGGAACATTGCAACGACTAAATCAGGAACAACGATTGCCATATGCTCGAGAAATCTGCACCATTTAGGATCATTATTTAGTGTCACACCATTCACAACTTCAGTTACCATAAAGCCAATATGTACACTTCTTGGTGGATTTAGGTACTCTGAGGTGGATTTAGGTACTCTGAGTGGATTTAGGTGTATGCATTAATTCACAAAGAAGAAATCTGACGTAATTTCTTTGAAAATAGTGAACGACAAAGTACTTTAGATAAAAATAGGCTTAGATACAGTCGTTCAAAATTACCACTTTTTACCTTTATATAGTGGAGTGTAGTTTTAAATTACCGAGAGTCACAATTCAGGCGGCTGCCGGCAAAGAGTAAAGGATAAACAAACAACTATAAAAAGCTTTTAAAAGATGTTAGCCGACTGTATACTGAAAACAAATTGTGACACTCGGTAAACTAAAACTCCAGTCCACTATACCATATTATTTCTAATTTTTACACGCAAAAATTATTTTTATTCAATAAAACAATTGTTTTCGGTTTAGCAATGATATTGATAAAGGTATTTGTTAAAAAAATTGATATTCATATGATCTTACATATCAAATTTTTTTATGTACTAAATTATAACTTAAACATGAGAAAAAATTTAAAAAAATGATATTTACAAATATTCCATACCTATGAAGATTTGAAGAACAACATTTATTATTTAATCGACATTGATTAAATTATATACAAAAGAAAATGATAGAAGATAGTTATTAAGAAATAATATTGTAAACTTTACATATTAGAAGAATTTGTGAGAGGCTACGCAAATAAACTCTACAAATGACGTGAGAAATGGTGCAGCGTATAGACCTTATGATAAAAACAAATCTAGAGACTGAAAATCAAATGAAAAAAGAATACAATTTTGAAAAAAATTTTGGTTACGCATTGGTTACTTGGTTAAACTTGGTTACGCAGTGAGAAGAAAGAAACGTTGAATATGAATGAAATTTTGATTTAAAAGGTTAAATTGGTATTCGATAGTCATTTGAAATAAAGCATTACGAAGTTCCAGAAGGTCAAGGTGGATAAGGGCAGTCCTGTGAATTGTTCCAGATCACCGTACCTATTAACGGAAAAGTTGGTAACTAAAAGCATAGTGAGTCTGCGATAAGCAGAATTAAGGAACCTACCTTAAATTGATTATTTAATCAATTGCCTTATTTAAGTCATAACTAAATTATAAGATATATAAAACTCTACACTCCCCTTTTGACAATTCATTGACTGCATTAGTAAGTGTTATTTTCGTGATATACTTATTTTTTTAGATGGATTTAGATGGATTAGAACTAATGACAGATAGTCATAGCAAATGTTTTTCTTGTTCCTCGCCTAAAAACGATATATGCACATGATAGATGATATCTTGAAATTGGATATGTATATTTACGGCATAAAATTATTACGAAACGGATAAACCGTTAAAATAAGGTTCGACTGTCCGTCTACATGTACCTACTATAATTTATAAGTTGGCTAATCGTCAACAATATAGCCCTAAAGCTTTCTCATTTTGCCTCACTTTCAATAATTCCTGTTATGTAGTAAAACACGCAAGAGAATTCAAGAAATTACTGTGCGGTTGTCAAGAGGCCGGTTGTAAATAAACCAGATACCATAAAAAAACTACAAAGAAGGACCACCTATTGATTTTAAAAGAAATTTAAATGTAAAGTTGCGTCCCATAAGTATCGTGTACTGCGAGAGACGTCTCACCAAAGATTAGAACGCCATTTTTGGCAGTAGTAGTAGGCATCAACTAAATACTGGAAGGAAATACACTGCTCGACAAAATTAAGGGTGCTGATGAAATCTTGATCATATCTTGAGTAATAATGGCTTTGATTGGAAAAATGGTGAATTTGTTGAACTATATTCTAGGTTACATATTTTTGAAATATATTGTAGTCATAGCTCAGCGCATGGCGCTAGCACCTCTAGGCGTGTTGAATAAAATATCGGGGAATTTCGAATCGACGAAAAACGGCAAATTACTTTGCCGTTTTTTAAAAATTTTATACAACATAATTGTTCTAGTTGTTCTACACAAAAGAATAAATTACAACCGTGTAAACTTTAATTCTAAAGCGACTTGCCAAAAATAGGCTCATTACAAGTATGGAGCTCAAAATTTGAAATTTACTGATTGTATTAATTTCAACATGTCTGCCTATCGTACTATAGAACGCTCTTAGCGCACCAATAGAAATGTATCATAAGTTGAAACTATTTGTTGGTGTGATGTTGATTTTAAAAATATTTTATTACTATTGTATGCCAGCCATTTAAAAATTTTCATGTGTCTGTTGTTTTTGGAATAAATTCACTTTTGGCCAATATGCAAAGTATTTTGTTGCGAACATTTGTTACACCCTGTAGAGGGACCAGCAATAACTGCAAATTCCAAAATAAAATGTATTTTTTATATTTGCTTAATATTTTTCTTTTTATTAATCTTGTTACCTCAAGTACTAACAGGAGTTACGCGCTTTTATAGAACAGTAGGTTTTCTCTTTATCTTATGTTTAATGCTCATTGGAAAAACATGATTGGTATGCGAAAAGTTACAACGCAAACATAAACTTTGATGAACTCTATGATACAGTTTAAAAAATTACGTAACGTAATAAATAGTAATAAAAAATTAAAGAACAAGATGTAAATTAGCCCATCTCTCCTAGACGCTATAGGAGAGATGGACCACCGACCATTGGAGAGATGGACCACCGACTATTTGAGAAATGGGTACACTAATTTAGTTTTTCTTCCCTTTTTTTATTATGTCGGTGGCACCACATCGTTTGTATGTGTGGTATGCTGTGCGGCCCTCGTGTACCATATAGAAGACATAATGTATCATAACCAGTCCCATTTTTCTTACCATTCTTCTTTCTTACCATTCTTCTTTCTTCATCGTTCACACCCACTGCTCACTACTGCATTGATGTAGGAAGATAAATTTCGGTGACTGTCCTAAACGAAATTTCCCTATTATTAAAAGAAAACTGCACACGTGCAAATACCTGCACTGCACATCGTCGGCTAATGCAGCTGCGTATCCCACGTTATCGTAACAAGAATTCTTCCAACAGTGCACGAAAAATCGCGGGTAGTCGATCTCTCCTATTGGTTCATCTTTCCTGGATTTACCCTAATAAGATACGTGTATATAGTATAAAATAGCACAAGGATGACCAAGTGGTGTCCATACAAGACTATTTTTAGATTGTTACGTTACGGGAATTTTGCACAGGGTCGACGACTTACCAGATAATAAAGATACATGTACATAGCATGAGGTGCGTCAGAGATAACAAATAATTTCCATGATGTACGATGAACCTTTATAAGCGACATGTAGGTACGAACTATAGGTGATACTCCTCCTCATTCCACTCAAGCGGTAAGAATTGGACGCATCGATTCCCCGCTCTAACGCCGTTAGATTTTTTCTTTGAAGATTAAATTATAAAACAGCAGTACAAGCTATTGACGATTTGCTGGAACAACTACTTATATCAATAACAGATAATCATCCTGAACAAATGGCCGATGCTCTATTATTGAAAAGATGCTCTATTCGTGAAAAGAGACATTATAAGTCTAAAGGTAAATGGACAACAATTCGAACATGCTCTGTAATGTTGTTTTTGTTATTGATAGATTTTTGTTTACTGTGTTAACGTAATTGAATAAAAGCAGTTTTGTTTTAAAATTGTTTTAAACCAATTAGTCAATTAGTCAAATAAAGTTTTCTCACTAGGTATCAATTTTGGCCGCATTAATATTTATTTATATTTAGCCGTTAAATATATTTATATTTTTTTACAAGGTGCTGACCCACTAATGTAAAGCTGTAAAAAATACTGAGTGTTATTTGATAAAAGAAAATTAAATAGACCACGAAATGTATGTTTTTTGCACTTTGGTAACCTATTGAAACATTATGGATATAAAAGGAGACGCTGAAAATGCAACGAATTTAAAAAATAATTTTAACTAAAAAACAGTTGCGAATAAAGGTACTGTTACCGGATCGGCAACATATATACTGCAATATTGTGCACGATATACTGAAAATTCCCTACGTCTATGGAAAATCTGCACAATCTCACATTACCGCACCCGCCATGTGGCAACACCGCTACCCCTTTGGTGGGAAGTCTCAACCCTTTAAGACTTCAAATAACGGAGATACGCCCCTTAGTCCTATTTAGAATACTTACCGCATGATAACATTAAATTTGAACTACCTACTCCTGTAGATATCGGGAGAACTCTTCGATATGCCCTGTATACAATCTAGAATGAGAAGGAATAATCGGGAAGCTTCTAGAAACTTTGAAAAAACTATATAAGAGCCAGCCAATCGTTGCGGTAGATCAGTTGGCTAGATCAGGCGACTAACGCCTTAAAAAAATCTGTTTAAATCACATCTACTTGGCCTTTTACTAGACGTTACACTGGATACATATTCCGAGAAAATAATCAAGTTTGTAAGTGTAGATCGATTTGTTATAAAACGATGCTGATATGATGATATATATTGATGAGTAATCCAAAAATGGAATCCAGATATTTAAAATAACAAAGTCGATTTTATTCAACTCCCGGTAGAAGTGGCAGAACTCAAAAATATGTTATAATGATAGGTTATTTCCGAAAACCATACTCGATCAATATTTCAAAGCGATAATCAAACTCAGCTCGGCGTGTCTAGTCTATCTGATTGGGAAAGGTTGAAAAATAACACCCTGTATAAGCAGTTAAATATTTAGCATCAATCTTTAGTAAAACCATAAAACCAGTGTGTTTGTTCTATTAGACAAATAGATATTGAACAGAACTCAGTCACTCAATAAACGTGTCGCCTCAGGTCGGGATTAATACATGCCGCAAAGCAATTCTCCCATGTTAAACCTATTAAATAATTAATTACGAATACAACAAATTACAGCAGTGCATTCGTGTGCGTAGAATAACAATGTTAAATGCCAAAACATTAAATACTAATTAAGTCACTGGATATGATCACTGAGCAATGCGTGGCATGTCGTCCGTTGAATTTAAAGTAGTCAAAAATTGATTCCAGTGAGTATTAAAATTAGTTCTAGAAATTTATAGTTAGCGAATATTGATTATTATTTATTTTAAGGTTAATGTCTTTAACAGTTTTTCTTTATCATATCGTTCATCAATGTGCTTTTTAACATATACTTAACTATATTTAAGAGGACGAGATTGCAAGTTTCCATGATTTTCTTAGACCGCCACCGGGTGCCACTAATTGACTAGCCACGAAAACAAAATGAACAATCATATATGCAGAGTAGTAAATAATTATATCTTAGCATAATATATTAAGTTATTACCCCTGGAGTACATTCAACAGCGATTTAAAGTAGGCAATAAAAGTTTGCCTAAGCTAGCTCAGCTCTTAATAAAGATAAAAATAAAATTCCCGTGGACGCCACTGACCATGCGCAACTAAGTAAGATAGTCCCCAAATTATCCTGGGTATCGAATCTACTCTGGCACTTTCTATAATGTTTGGGGAAAAGACAAATAAGACACAGAGTATACTTATTATTAGGTTTACTCTACAAATTGGAAAGTTATAAATGGTGATACATAAAAAGAATTAAAAAATTTACCAAAAATGTGATATTATACCTGGAAACGCAGCATAAAATACATACAGCTTATACAGAAAACGGTTTACATGTCAATGTGCACGATGACCTTTCAATTTTTCATTATACAATATAAATTATATAAACTTCACCGACAATTGGTTTACGAAGTAAATGAATATAATAGAGAATTTGATTAGCTTTATTTTCTGTTCCATGAAAAGTTTACCTTAAGTATACCCGTGCCAAAATATTTTGAAAAATACCTAAAAATTAAATTTTTATGTTTTTTTTTCAATATGACGGCCAAATCATTCAATATGGAAAATTTAGTAGGTCATTATAAACATCAAAACAAAGAGAATACAATTGCAGCTTGCCCTCATTTCTATCAACCCATTGAAAAATTACGTATCGACTGGCCTATAACTACTTATAAATTAAGCAGTAAGTGGGTACCACTTTGTTCAGGATTTTATCCTGAAATTGCTCCTGAAATTTTATCCCATCGGTGGATAAGATCTCATAAAAATAAATTAAATCTATCGGCTACTTACTAAATATCAGGCTCTCTCTAAATAAGGCCTGACATGTACTGTACCGGTCGGCATAGCCCGATTCTGTGTATGTTCAAATCAAGCAATCCGTGCCCAGACGTTTCATTGCACAATTATTCCTCTTCCCCGGTAAAATCAAATCGCTAATGAATGTCCTGTGTATGTTAGATGTATACACTCGTGTTACTTATGCAGTAAAATGTAAATGAGAAGCAGAGATTAATTTGACGTGGTAGGTAGTTAATTTGGTCAAAGTCAAATTGTACTTCGCTATGTTATTAATTCCCTGCATTGCATCTTTGAAGTGATCTAAAAAAATTACTCTAGTGTTGAATCTAAACAATCTATTGATTATATGCAATCCGGTTGTTTAAATGCAGATGCTATATCTCAGGGTGTATCTCAGGGCTCCATAATAGGACCTGTTTTATTAATTTTATATGTCGGCAATCTATTGTCACAAAATATACAGCCTATGTTTATGACTCTTCAATGGTTTTATCGTCAATAGAAAAGGGAAACCGGGTGATATCGGAGAAAATAAACTGTTATCGGAGAGATGATAACAGTTTATTTTCTCCGATCGATATCACCCGGTGTCCCTTTTGGAGGAGTGAAAGTGTATCTTATGACAACTAAGAAAAGTGGGAACCTAGTCCGCTGGAAGCACATGCGTTGGGAAAGTTATTCCTTAAGAAAATTTTTAAAAAGGCTTAAGTAGAGGGGTCGCTGAGTGGACTTGCTAACTTGAAAATAGCTTCCAAGTTTGGAAAAGTGCCGTTTTTTCGGCATTTTTTAACTTAAAAACTACCTAAGAGCGGAAGAATGTTGGGAAGGTTTCTATTTCAAAAACGTGTAAAATATTTCAATTTTATCGGTCAAATACTTCTTAAGTAATTAGCAATAACATTTTTTTGCAAGCCTTTATCGAGAATTGCGGCATTTCCCCCATAAACGGGTATCACTGGTCGGACCAAGCCACAAAAATCACAAATCTATTCAAATTTAATTTCCCGTCGGAATTTTTTGTAAAATACCTATTACCGATTATTTTCCCTATAGCTATAGGCCAGGCGGCAGGTCGGTAAATGATGCCAGAAGCAGTTAAAACTGGGGGAAAATGTTATGGTTTTAAACGCTTTATTTACATGTTGTGAACGTGTTCTCAAGTTTTCCCCCTCCACCGAGACGATCGTTAGCAATGGCGACGCAGAGAAGGTGCAAAAAACAGTTTTCAGGCAATAACTCATTTAATATTTATCGTATGGCAAAGATAGTTAGTTAATAGACTAAATTATCTACCAAAGAGTTCTTATACACTTATTATGAGATTAGTCACAGCAAATTAGCAATTAAAATGGCAGATAGGAGAATTAATTTGTAAAGTTTTAAAAATTTGGGTGCAGACTATTAATAGACATCCAAATGCAGATGAAAATAGTTCCCACCTCTCACGTGGGAAATTCAGAAACCACCCTCTAAAGTGACATCGCCCTAGTTTTTTAATTTTTCTCAGAAATTTACACTGACGTGGAAAATGAATAGGACCTATAAATATTCGGTATAAAATTCCACATCATTTATGTTTTTTAAACTTTTTTTCTATCTTTAACTCAACTCTCACAAATATGGTTTGAAAAATTAGGACATGTTGCTAAAGTTAGATAAAAACGAGTAGTGACATATATCTGGAAATACATTGGCCATAGAAAAATGTTACATGCAAAGCAGATTTGCCAGCATAAACTTGGCTTAAAGGACAAAAAAATATGACTACAGAATATTTTGTTATTCGAACCCATTTCCACACCACCGCTGAGGCAGAGCTACCGGCGCATTTTGTTTTAACGTGGTTTTTAATTCATCAAGTGATTTGGCCAAAACAACGTACATTTGCAGACATATACACCACTTACATTAATTTCACTTTAAAACTGTATGGCCAGAGAGTAATCGTAGTATGCTGAAAATAAGGAGAATACAAAAGGCCTTGAACAACAACAAATACTTTTAAAACGAATATCTGCTGAAATGAAGAGTCACTGAATTGGAATATGCCGGTATCTAAGCTCTTTCTGCAACAGATGATCTTCTAATCATTGTCCAAACTGCTATTAAGGAAACCTATAATAATCGCACAGTAGTTATCGTGAGCAGGATGTTGACCTTCTCATTCTCATAATTGCTCTTTGTCTTGCTCTTGATCTTTATCAAGAGGACCGAAGATCAACCGAATGTCTTTACATTTGGTTTTTAATAAATATTCAAGGAAATATCAAGGGCATATAGTTATCTCAATTTGCAGAATTCGGAAGTCCTTCATAACTGTAAAAGAAATATATTAATTTCTCACGCATTCAGCGGTTGCGATACTACATCAGCATTTTTTGGCAAAGGAAAAACACAAACTGCAAACTTGAGAAATACCAGAAGTGACTTAGACGATGCTTTGTATATATTTAACAAACCATCATCGATAAAACCAAAGATTGTAGGAGCTGGAGAAAAAATCACACTAGCTTTACACAAGGCACCTTGAACTGTTACATTGTTAAATCAATTTATATTCATTTTATTTAACGAATTTATTGGTCAATCTAATCAAGCAGTGATATTATCAAGATGACCACCTACATGTGCTGCTAGAATCCCAATCATACATCAACATTCGTTCATATCCACGCAACTTACATCCTAGGATTCCTCACTTTCCTCAGCATCATCCTGAAATGGTTTTTAGTCCTTGATATGCCAACGCTCTAGGTCCTTATTACCGTTTTCGTCTATTAGTTCATAGACCAAGGGACTTATTACCTTTTTTTTACTCGACAAAGTATGTTTTTTGGAGCTTGCTTAGCCGCAATGTTTTGTGCGCCATTAGATAGAACATATTTTTTTCCAGACGTAGTCTCCCACTGCATACTTTTCTGACGGTCGTTTTCTTAAATTTTAAGTGTGAGCCCACTTATCATCAGCCTTCTTCAATTATTTTTGCATTTCGGTAAATATTCAGGGTAATTTTCCGATGTCCTCCACATACTCTTCTCCATCGAAGGAATTAACATTATAATCCTTCACCGACTCTGGATCCCCGTAAAATCTCCCATCAATTGGAACATATCTCCCAAACTTGAGATATGTCGGACTAAATCCAGTTGACTTGTGTATGGCGGTCCTAAGTGCACATCATATTTTCGCTATTTCCAGGTCCCAGTTTCTGTGGCTTTCATGACAATATTCCACCTTCACCCTAATATTTTAACTGCCACAAGGGCCCTGAGTCCATTGCATGTTTACACTTGCATCATATGCACGCTAACCGCCGCCCTAACAAAGCACCAAGTATACGAGATTTAACAAAGCATATACCAGTCATATGATGGTGCAGCGGTTCAAGCCCCGCTTTCCAAACCAGGGATCGCTGGTTCGAAACTCACATCCGGACTTTTTTAATAAGTAAGGCAACACAACACACCATGGAGGTTGGTGCTGTAAACGCCATCTATCTGAATCTTCAGCCTGATGGCGCTGTAACGCCATCAGGCTGAAATAATTTGGTTGGTAGGTAGGTGTAGGTAGGTGTAGGTACTGTGCATGAGAATTGATGGGGTATGATCCGCTTTCATATTTCCCTCCCATTTCCCGAAATTTACCCTCATATCGCCATAATAGATGTTTACATATCAAATATTATAAAATTAATATTTTTACAGATATTGAATTATTTTTTCAGAGGAAGTATGTATGTCCTTTTTATTCAGTACAACTGAAGGTATAATGCATATGCAACACAGTTGAAACTATAAAGTAAATTTTAATTTCACAATTCACAAACAAATAAAATGAAATACGCACCAGATATGCGCTCATTATCTAAACAGAATTTAATCAATCAGGCAGAACAAGCCCAAAACAAGACATATCGTCTGCCACCCTTAAATTTGATCTTTAGGTTATCCGGACAATTATTCGTATTTGTAGCATATTCAATTAGCTAACGACACTAAGTTCGTTATAATCGGTCAATAAACAAAAATGTTCAAATAAATATAAAATTTAAATTTGCTTCGGTCCACCCGGTATACCTATAACACTTAGTTGTCAACAATAATAATTGCAGATTCACTGTTTTAGGTTAGGTTTTTTAGACACTTACAAGTATTGGCATAAGTAATTTGGTGCACTGAATCGGTTTTTTTTGTGTTAAATTTTGTGGATGTACTGGATAATACGGCCCTGGACATGCACCTGAGTTTGCTAAGCTGTTTCCATTCCCAAGGTAATTATTACACGGGAGCAAATGTTTGCTTTGTTATTTACCTAAGAGGTCTCGTGAAATGAAACAAAAGAGTGACAAATGCAAGTGCAACAACCGGTCGTCGGTCTTAGATGCCAATATCACACGAAAACCTAATTCCTGTCTAATTTAGTTCAGTAAAAGTATTAACAATCGCAGCTTACTCCAATGTAAATAAACATTGATTCACTAATCCATCCAAAATTAATTACAAGTATTAAGCAAAATAATACTAAATGTTTCTTTACTTTTAATGAGTAAAAAAAGAATAGTATTGCATTTCAATATTAGCTGCATCTAGTAAAACTATTATCAAGTAGATATTTTGTCAGATGTTTTCAATTATGTTATGGTTTAGAGGTATTTAGAAAGTATGTAATTAGTATTTTACTCATCTCTGTGTTTAACTTTATTGTAACTGCATGGGGTAGGTAAGTTATTTTGCTTTGTTGGTATATTTTTATCGCCTATGCCAGAAAGCATGGTTATGAGGTATTTTTCTGCACCATCAAACGAAATTTATGAAAATTACTTCTATTCACCACTTGTCTGTAATGATTTCACATCCTTTCAGTTCCAATGCGTTCACTAATAATATAATATACATATGTACATACACCATGATCGTAAATTTCAAACAGAACAAAGAGACAATCACATTTTTTCTGAATTTCTACAGATTCGTTTTGCATGACAACAGTTTCATGGATTTAGATTCACTACTCTCTTCGAAGTTCTTTTCGTGTCCTTTTTAACTTTGGTACGTTTTTCTTGTTTTTCTTCTAGGCGCCTTTGCCTTCTTCGCTGCTGCGGTTTTAAATTTTTAATGCAAGTATTACAGACAACAGAGGCAGCTATGCAAGTATTACAGGCAGCAGAGGACGCGGATGTACTTATAGTGAATACAACTCTGTCACAGTCGGATAGTTGATACTGTTGTGTTTTTTGTTGCTTTGATACAGAGCCCTGAGTTTCACAAACGTCAATGTTAAATATCCATATTTTCAATAAAGAAATAAGATTCATTGATTTTTAATTTTAGAAATTGAATAAAAAAGTGAAGCAGACGCGCAGCGAAACATTTGGAGCGGTTAGAGGAGTGGGAGAAGTGCCGCGCGCACGCAGTGAAAACTGATTTCGTGCATTCAAAATGACTCTAGCAAGAATATCATATTTATTTTTGCCTTAGAAGCCAAATATAGCCGCGAATACCTAATTTTTAGTTACGTTCCCATTTTGTTTGCTTTTTTCGACATTTTAATTATTATTTTCTCTTACCACAATATTTTTCATTCGATGCCTCAATTTTTGCGTAATTAATCGTACTCACGTTACATTTGCTGATGCCGGTAGAAAATTAAATAAAAACAGCATTTTTTAGGTTTAATTTAAAAGGATGTAAATGAATTACATCCCTTGAACATTACCCTAAACATAATGTTAAACTATTATTTTATTATGCTAATATCTGTGTATTATGTACAAAATCATTATTATAAAAAAGTTATAATTATGATTTTGTATATAATACACATTTATTTGCATAATGAAATAATTGTTTATGATTAATACCCTGCAAATGTATATTAACTCATTCTTCTTCTCTTCGTTGGATAATATTCCGATTCACTTTCTTCTTATTCTTCTTCATCCACCTTTTTGTGAAGAATAAAGCCAAAATCATTGAAAGAATCTTCATCAATGTCTTGAATGTTTATAACAGTTTCAAAGTTTTCACAATGAGGACAAAATGTTTACAAATACTCGTGCATTTAAGCGAATGTTTTTTGCACCCACATATTTTTGTTTTTTTTATAATTTCTGCAGGTATTAAGATGTACCTGAGGGTACATTGGCATTAGTATGTTGTCAAAGATTTTCCAGCTCCACTGGCTCACATCTTAGCCGTTATTTAACCATTTTTTTATTTGCATATAAACTCTGATGAAGGCATGTTGTTTGGAAGTCCATTCAGTTGGAGGAAGATTTTCTAATTAAAATGAAGCTCGAGAGATAGATCGTTTAAAATATTCAAAGCCATGTTCGTTGAGCGTGCCTTCTTTTTTATTGCAATATAATAAATAAATTATACGATACACACTTTTAGCGATTTCTTCTTGATTGTCATTTCTTCTTCATTTCTTCATTTTTGTTATAAAAATTTCTATTAAATTACAATATTCTGGATAAGAATGAAATATTTTTAATAATTTATTCTTCCCTTGTTTGTAAAATGAAGACTTTATCACATCGGGCTGTGATGTGAATGCATAAAGAAAAGCTACATATTTGGATATAAGCTGTTATTGGAGTACCTACCGTCGATCTACTTCTCGTCATTTTCGTTTTTTCAAAAGTAAAATATTTTTTGTCGTGGGAATCAGTTGCGTTAAAAGTACAATTAAATCTACATCCAACTGCTGATAATAAATTAACTGCAGTCATATTTGCCGCTGTTTTGATAATTAATGAATCTGTATCTTCTTCTACTATTTTAGTTTCAAATTTATCATTTTGTAATTCAGTAGAAAGCGTAGGTGCTAAAAATCAATCGTAGTATTTATTTATCGAGAATGTAGATATTTAACATTAACATTATTTAGCATTAACATGTTTGAATATTACATGCTTTACAACGTTTATTCCGCCTTCCAGATATTTTTTTAAAACATTATCTCGGCTCCTAATGGTCATGGAAAGTTACGTTTTTTTTTAAATTCGTGAAAAATTGGCAGTAATTGCAGTAATAAAAATTTACTGGCATTTTATATGTTTATTCTTGTACATAAGAACTGTATAGATTTGGAACAAATGACTTGTTTACTGTTTAGGATGGTATTAGGACTGTATTAAATAACACTTTTGTTTTGAGTTAGATATTGTATGTTTTTAGATAGATGTATCGCTCAAACCTATGGAGATTCTGGGTTTGTGGGAAAATTGATACCAGCGAAAAAATGTATAGGTACTTTCTTGTAGATATGAGTCCCCTAATAAGAATATATCGGTTTTATATGCTTCTATTTCTATTCTGCTAAAAGGAATTTGCACTGGTTTTCGCTTCACTTCACTGGCTAAGGCGTAATACATTCAGCGTATTATTATCCAGTATGCCATCCTCTTACCATATACAGTATGCCTTACCTTGTTTCTCAGAGCCTTCTCTGCGAACTGTACGCAATTAAAATATTTAAATTTAATTATTATATTCATATGAGCCTGTTTGCCCTGCTTATGGGAATCTTTGTGCAATGTGCAGCCATGAACTTGCATTGTTTCGAGTTAATATTATTTTATATTTATGTAACGGTTACATTATTATACGTTGTTAATTGAAAGCGCTATTTTTAGACGCGATAATCTGAGCTGTTATGTATTTGAACATTATGCTTTATTTGTATTAGCTAATGCATGAGAGCTTCACATGTAGCTTATACTCTCCTATTCCTGCTGATAAAATCAAAGTGTTGGCAATGTAATCTAATATGGGTATACAATATATTATAGTGACCACACAGAAAATGAGCTAAACAACGTAAGTTATTAAGCTAATTCAATAATTAGTAGGTACATATTATATGCTATCTGATCTGAAAAATATAATCTTCAAAGTACCTTGGCAATAAATATTTGGCTTTCCAAAAAAAAAGTCAAATCATCATAACGTGAAATCGAAAAGAGATTACTTTGCGAAACGTCGTTCGTGTAATATTATAATCGTTTCCAATTTCAATGAAGTTGATTGACAGGGACAACTTTGGATATAATAAAAATTTCAAAAATATACATTTTGATTTAAATAAATCACATGAACATTATGTGTACTGTATACTCTGAAACAAAAACAAGACCTCTAAACAAAAATAGACTATTTTAAAAAGAGTTCAGAAGAGTTCATTTCTTCATTCTCTGCCTTTAATTCGTCAAAATCCAGTCTAATCTTAACCACATCACTATCAGTTTTTATGAGAGTTTTTAGAGGCTTTCATATACCTAACACCATTACTTTGACAGTACGTGATATACTATATAGGCCAGTCAAATAGTAGAAATCGCTGAAATTTGTTGATTTTTCAGATTTGTCACTGTATACTGTATCTTCTAGGCTATGCATTTGTTCATAATACATGTTATCACGTTTTTAAAGTAGATTAAATTTGTTATAATTTGAGATCAGAACCAGGTGTGTAGGTATAATAGTTACCTAGATCTATCTAGGTAACCCCCAAAAATTAGCCAAATTTTTTTCCATAAAAGTGAAATTTCAAGAGGTAAACTTTCGTCCCCCCGAAATCGGGGAAAATTTTACGGATAAAGTCATAGATGAAGATGTAGCGAATGTAATTAGCTTTAATTTAAGCACAGAACTACGGCGACCTCCGTAGGTCTGATAGTTTTTTACTTGCACTAGTGCAATACATTTCTTATTGCACTCATCAGTCATTCTACTACAATGTTTTGTGTCTTGACAAACATAAACATAAAATTTTACATTTACTAATGCCACTTAAATACATTTTTTTCTGGATTCTGCATGAACATAGAAAAAATATTATATACAACTCATACAAAAAGTGTTTATTGCACTCGACGTGTTGTCCAATGTCCAATGACGTGTTGACAACTTTACATCGCGTGCAAGAAACACTTAATTTTTGCACTTGTTGCATAAATAAATATTATTTTATATCTGCTTATACAAATTTTACTATAATGCGAAACATATACAGATTATACATATAACTTACGACACGGTGCAGTCACAAACCTAAGTTTAGCGAAAATTTCTCAGTGTTCCGAGTGCTACGAAGTTAGCACAGGTCTTTCGAAGCTGCAAACTTGGATTTACACTACTGGTGGTGGTTCTAACGACATAATAAAAAATCAGAACTAGCCGTAACTTTGCGATATTAATGTACTATATGACTGGCCTAATATAGGACATATCTCCTTATATTCCTTATAAATGCAATTAAGATCAAACTTTTGTGATTCTCCCTGTAGTTTTGACAACAATATTAAATCATAATTTATGTATGAGGAACAAGATATATTTCTTGGTAAGCACATTATTATCAACCGGTGCTTGTCCCTACATAATGTAATGTGTGGATGGTACATTATATTAATCTATACAGATGTAGGCATAAATTACAGCGTTGTATCGAACTTCCGCGGTCTGTCTGTGTATCCGTAAATAGAGCATCATAAGACATATGCAAATGTGCGTTGCTGATCGGCCTAAACACAGCAGGCGTGGCACGGTCTTTCGTTGACAAGTGCATGGAAGTTCTTGCGTTCTCACGAACTGTTATTCTGGCCATTGTCGTTCCGAGGAAATGCAGTCCTGAACAAAATTAGTAAATCATACTCTTACATCGTAGAGTGTGTCCAGGTATAGGTATTTGAGTTCCTTCTTACTTTTCAATGTCAGTTTTCGAGTAAATAATTAATCATTAACTGGCAACTATATTTAGCTTATATTTTTGTTTTCTAAAATTAACAAAACATATAACAAAATGGTCCAGTCACATAAAGATTCATCTACTTACTAAAAAAAACTAAGTTATGGAAATTTTGCAGACTCCTTCACTTTTAGGTATATTACTAACAATGTATCAAAAGGCGCCAGCGATATATTACAATTCAAGATATATCAACAAATTTTCAATTATTTACGTTGTTTTTATAATATATTATAAAGAAACATTTATATATAAAGCAAATTGCATTTTGGCCCAAACGACGCGACGCCTCATAGCATCAAAAAAACTTATATTAGATTTAGCAGTTAGTTATAAAGGAACATTTAATAAATTGACAGGTAGTAAAATACCAAATAAGAAAAGCAAATTCGAATAAAATGAGTAACTTATACACTTATAAACAGTATTAAAAAATATACATTTTTTTAGAAAAATAAAAATGGAATATTTATATATTATTTATTTTTCTCATAATTTGTTATTAAATACCTAGTTGTCATATTTTGCTTATAGTGAATGTTTCGTGTAATCTTATGAATCTTATAGTCAGGATAATTTCTGTATCTATTCTCTATTCTATATTCTAATTTCTATATTCTTCTGTAAGGATCTGTGATTCTACTTTAAAAGGTAAATTATGCGAGTTAGTTCACTTGTCTTAAATTGTTTACTTAGGCAGTGTTCCAAATTTTAAGACAAAACATCTGACGTTCTAATGAAAAACAGTATGAAGCACCTACTTCTTTCTGTAGCAATTATTTGCTAATTTCGGTCGAGTCGGTAAATATTTACTTATTTTGTAGTTGCGCCTTGTAATTATGAACAAAATTCTGTGGAAGTAGTAAATTTGTAAAGTTTATTCAACTCGCTCGGGTCTTAAATTTGCCTTGGCGACCATGTCATACGGCACGTTTTTGTCATAATGATGTTTCACTACAACTTTTCAACAAGTGCAGGCAAATACTTACTTGCAGTTTCATCCATATTAGAAAACTATTTGAAATATTGTAGTGGTAATAGTTACGTATAGTAAATACCTATATCATATCAATCACTAGACTGTTATCTAAGTTCATCATGTAACAAATGGGTCACTTAATAAGCAAATATATTTGAACAATGGACTTATATGGATAT
Organism: Tetropium fuscum; assembly: GCA_964058915.1. NCBI lineage: Eukaryota > Metazoa > Arthropoda > Insecta > Coleoptera > Cerambycidae > Tetropium > Tetropium fuscum. The sequence goes on from CAXKVY010010729.1 coordinate 32,162, forward strand.
ATATATATATATATATATATATATATATATATATATATATATATATATATATATATATATATATATATATATATATATATATATATATATATATGTATATATATATATATATATATATATATATATATATATATATATATATATATATATATATATATATATATATATATATATATATATATATATATATATATATATATATATATATATATATATATATATATATATATATATATATATATATATAACTATATATATGTACAACTTCTAAGTGGTTCGTTTTCATATGCATAGTGTTTCATTTCCGTATGTGTGTCCAGATATAGTACTGGTAAGTGTGTTTTCTTTCTTATTCGTCTAGTTGCTTATTTCTATGTAATGAAATGCTACAAACCCAAGATTACTTTTCACAAAATAAATATGAATAGCAAAGAATTTCAAAGCTAATATATATATATATATATATATATATATATATATATATATATATATATATATATATATATATATATATATATATATATATATATATATATATGGTGCAAGGTCCTGACCTTGCAGAAAACGTATGTCACTATTTGCTGTGTTTAGAAATAAACGAATTACTGATTCGTTTTATTTTATGAGTGACTGCAAGGTCAGGTAGTATAACATACTTAAATTTTAGAGGCCAATCTTAATGTTTACTTCGAAATAACATAATATGAACAGTTCGATAATTTTGCAGTCATTTGCGAAAATAAAGTCCAAAGTGTAAAGTGTATTAACCTCTAACAACCTTAGGGGTTGTTAAGAGGTTAAATAAGAGGGGATATATAAATCTCTAAAATATTTAATGACGAAAAACTAGTTATGTGTACAGTAGGTCGAATGAGAATGAATTTTTAATATAAATACATCTGAATAGGACGGTTGTGGGTCCCGATATTCGATAGTATATTACAAACATGCAATAGACGTTATTGTTACGTCTTTTAAACACCTCGGTCGCAGCGGCCTAACTTGTCGTCCTTTGTAGAAAGCATAGACGTATTAATACAAGAAACAGAATTGTTTACGTTTTTGGCCGATCCAAGATCATTCCATCCTTGTCGTCCGTCTTTTTCTCCCGAACGGCATGTTTGCCAGGCTTACTGTGAAATTCACTTGAGGTCTTTGATTACCGTAAAATATGTTCAAATAATTTGAAAATTTCAACGAATCTGATTCATTTTAATAGTAAAATGTTATTTAAAACAGCTTCTTGGCAAAAGTAATATATTGTATTGCCTTATTGCGTTAATAATATATGGTGAAAACCATAGACAACTGAAAATGTACTGTGCCTTGAGATAAAAATCTCAACAACGACAACGTCGTTTGATACATTTTACTCGAGTTTTACTACAATGTTTATTTATCAATGGAAACAAATTTGCGAGGTTGCCGCAACGCTATAGCTTGTAGTTGTGTTTTCTTTAGGGTGTTCTACGAATCTTTGTATCTATTGCGATTCAGGTGAACAATAAGTGTGTAACTATCATTTAAGTCCGGAAAATGTTACTTTTCATCGGTAAGTAATATAAGTATTTTTAAGGTTATCTACAAGCTGTAATGGCTTGACTTGGCCAGGGACGGCGTTGAAACCAAAAATGAACTTTTTATATTGCTGTAATAATTAATCAATACTTATTTCATTAATTTTTATTATATAATTTATATAGTACATAATCATTGTGCGATATTTATTTAAAATTATTATTATTATGGTGATGCAAAATACCACTTTCATCTCCAATTAAATTCTTATTATAATTTTAAAAATCTGATTAATAAGGTTTCCCAAAGACCCAGAAAGGAGAAATCTCTGGCTTGAGCTGGTTGAGCTTGAGTTATGGTATTTTCTTATATTCTTCTAATGAAAAATGTAGATGTTTTTCTATTTCTTAGTTTAAATTTAAATACAGCACTTATATTATTAGGATTGTTGCATTTATAATAGGTCAAGTAATGGCTTTACTTTATAATAAGTTAATTTGAATGTATGATTCAAATTCTTAAATATACGATGTAATTTCATTATATGACAGATCTAAGCAATATTGACACAAATGTTGTGTTCCCCCTAAACACCATGTTCACATTCCAGAAGAAGGTGATGACATGTCTATGTCACATATGCTACAATACAGAAAATGATGAGATTTCAAAGAATGAAGACAGCGACATTGAAAATGAATGAAATGTGAATTTGACGATGAAGAAATTTAAAACGAGGAGGAAGAGAAGGAAAAAATAGGCAGACTTTATGAGTTGTTTCAACAAACACACAAGGAAAATTTTTACTACTTGGTCAGACGTTGTCTTTTTTTATAGAATTTAAATTATTTACAATGCGTCCAATAACTAATATTAAACCGTCCACTAACTAACAAATACGTCTAATAACTGTACTTTTTGCATTAAAATTATAAATAAATTTCTACAAAACACATGACGAAGTTTCGTTGCAGTTATTAACTATTATCTTAATGTACACGAATTAAACTATGCTCTGAATGTTTTCTATTTTCATTTAATTTATTGCAACGTTCGAATACAGGGTATTCAGTATTTTTCTTATGTAACTATGCAGTTTACCCTAACTCATTCATTAAAGATAAGTAGATACGCCACTGGATGGGTTCTGATCACACGAAGTGGCGGTGCCGAAAGGATACCTGCCTCCATTTTCTCTCTCGCACTCATTGCAGTTTTTAGAACAATAATAGATCGGCTCTTCCATCGTTTTATAAATGAACCGTTGGGTTTCCCTGTATTAATATGTCTATGGTAGAAAGTCAAACCAATTTTATTGCTAACACCCTTGAAATTTTTTTTGTAAAACGTATCTCTTTATTTCTACTATTACTTCTATATTAATAAAGTTTATTTCTTGGTATAATTGTAATACTCATATAGCGAAAAAGAACATGTACAAACTACAATATGAAGTTCTGACAGACAAAACCTTGCAATGTCATTAATTCAACAGGATACATTGCAATGTCTATTTTCATTTTATTTTTTTTCATATACATATATTTGTCTTAAAAATCGCCTGTAAAAAATACACTTTTGGAAAAGTAATGGACTTTATTTTCGGAACGTGATTGCTGATGTCCGAAATGCAAACAAAAAGTATAAAAACATTACATCATTGTAATGTACCTCTTTAACAACACCCATGGTTACGTCACTGCTTGAAGCACAATAATGAAATCAATAATAAACACGATGCTACTTAAGAAAAATGTACCGCCATATTTCAATAAACTATTTCACTTAGAAGATAAAAAATAACAAAATTTCGTTTACCCCTTGTTTTTCTGAAACGGTTGATTTTTCGATATGTAAGAAAACTGATATTATGTTCACGTTTTCCACAATACGCTGATTGCAAATTTTAACATAAATAAGTGAAAATCTAGAAAAAGGCTTGGCAAATTGTGGACCATTCTTGTAAAATGCGAAAAATTGTCATGACAAGATCGTGTAATATATCGTTTTCGAGGTTTTTTTGGTCACTGATGATGAATTAGATATTCAAAACAATGACGAATTTTTCATCGTTTTTAATCACTTCATCACTCATGGTCTTGTAATAACAATTTTCCGCATTTTCCAAAATTTCCAAAAAGTTTCCACAATTAAATTCGCATTTTCCAAAAATCGTCCACAATTTCCCAGAGCTTTTTTAAGATTTTTACTTATTTATTTTAAAATTCGCAATCGGCGTATCAAAAAACAAATAAAACTAGAACTAATATCTTTAAATTGTGAAAGGGTGGAAATACGATAATTTTTTCCCGTTTTTCCGCTTTTCACCTTTCATAGAAAAATGACCTGAGATTCGTAATCAGTGACCCAAAAAACTTATAGGAACCCATTTTTGTGCCAAAATATGTATTTTATTATGAATTAAATAAAATGCTACCCAGGTTGGCCAAAATTGGGTTTTTTAAAAAAATTGCATGGCCAGCACTTAAGTTGGCTGGATAATTCTGAGGGTTTAACTAACATGTTACGATAAAAAATTGGATCTAACTGTCCTATCATTGTTTTCATTCTCCCCTTCATTGACACGACTAATATATTTTGTTCTTAATATGCATTGTGCATGTCAAAATTATAATATTTTTATATCTATGCATCCACTATTTATGTGTACCTATTGGACTTCAGAGTAATAATTGAAATAAAATATGTTTTTAATTAAAACGTATTATTAATTTCGAAGACATTGACGGAGACATTGGAGATTAACTATCTTACCATGTTATGCATATATTATTAATGCGAAATAAAATAGATGCGCTATGAGAGAACTGTAGGTAAAACTTACTTGCCTAAAAAGGCTTGCCTCCTCTGGAGATCTCGAAAACGGTCTCACAGATATTGGGAAAATATATGTGTGCACAATATTGAGCTTTTACCGAATGATGGAATGACTTATGTGTTTTCCTAATTATGAAACGTACAATGGGCGCCAACCACAGCCGATATACTTAGTCAGTTATTTTAACACAACCATTACTTGAATATATTAAAATTTACAAAACCGAATCATGTATCACACGTTTAACAATAAAACAGTCTTTGTTATTGCGCGAGAACCATTCTCTACATCTCCTTTTGAAAATAAGTTTCGCAAGTCTTGCCTGAAGTTTATACATATATATTTTCATGCATATATAATTTTGTAGCAAATTTTATTATCTTAAATTCTGCATAAATTCACGTTTTAGCTCCGACCTATACTTTTCAAGATATTAACAAAAAACCAAAAAAATTGACATGTTTTCGGTCCCTGGCTCTAGAGCTCGCCTCTGATTTATGAGGACCTTTGTTTATTCATCACCTGGTATAAGCACCCACAAATAAGTATAAGTTTAATAAGTTACAAGACAGAATTTTTCGTAGTATCTTTTACTTGAAAAATATTCCAGACAACTAAGTGTTTCTGGTTGCCTGGAATATTGTTCAAGTAACAGAATGAGTGAAAATTAGCCGAAATGCGAAATTTTAGTACTTTTTAGATATTTAACATTTTGAACAGAAATTTGACCCATTAATATTAATTTCTAAACATGAATTATGATTAAGAATTATTAACTCCATAGAATCGTACTCTATAAATGCTGGATTAAACCGTTGGGTGACGCTTTTAGTGAACGGTTAAGCGATCTGTATATACTCGTATATCATGATGAGGCTGTCCGAGAATTTACGGTATTTTTATACATTAAACCAAGTTGAGAAGTGTGAAGAGGAAACATAATAAAGAGAGGTGTGTAGTGTATACTGTATATGTGCATAAAATACTTGGTTTATGTTACTTTTCTTCTTTGCTTCTTCAATCACGCCATGCGAGGACAGATGGTAGTTCAAGGACTGCTACAGCAGCTCATATTTTACCATGTACAGCAATAATTTCCACCAGTGGTAACCACGGACGAATATATAATGCAATATTATGGCTGTTTATGATTCAGGACTATCATATTCTTGAATGGGGTAGTTGGAAATATTGGTGTAAACTTGGACGGGAATTAGAACCAGATCGAAAGGTTTCAATAAATTTACAAAATTCATGGAATTAGAATCATGTCAATATTCTTATAAAGTTAGAGTCGGGTGTGGACTTTTAGGGGCGGAATACAAAATGCCGGGCAGCAGATTAGAAATAGCTATAATACTTTTCCTGTGCTGCAATCTTTCATTACACGCTTAAGGAAGTGTGCTGAAATGAATGGGGGGCATATTGAACATTTATTATAAGAAATTTTATCATTAACCGTGCATTTTTTTTAGTTTTTAGTTATGTTATATTATGTTCATGTTAAGTTTTGTTAGTTTAGTTTTTAGTGTGCATTTTTTAAGTACCTATGATATTTTATTTTTCACAATGCATCTAATTATTGTTGTCTAACACTATCATTTGCTCATTTACTGTTTCAAATACATCTAAATTATGTATTGTTGTTCCCACGATTTATTTAATAATCTTCGACATATTTCGCATGACATATTTCATGCGATATCTCTTAAATGAAGCATATTTTCGATATTCAACGCGTATGCCTTTTTATGGAGAATTAAATTTCTTATTTCTTTTTTATGGCGATAATCGGAAAAAGTTCTAATCAAAAAAGATACAGTGAAAAAGTATTTTGCTGACCAGGTTAAAACAGCGCCCCCTACATTATAATTTAAGATTATTCGTCGTATTCGTCGTCATATGAACCTCTTAGGCGCCAAAAATTATCAAATTCCGTTCAGCACTTTTAGAATTAATGCAAAACTTAAAAAGTAAAAAATCAACTTTGAAAGCCTATAACTTTTTAATGGGACACTTTTTACTTGAGCAAAATAGGTTGAATCACTTTTATTTGTTCCCGAGAACCTACCATTGAAGTATGTAACATCGTTTCAAGACACCCTGTATAATATGAAGATTATAGAGAATTAAATTCTCTACAAATTTGTCAACAAAGTACGCGTGCAAATCGACAAAAACTCAAAATCCAAGATGGTAGATTCATCCCATAATTAATAATTATTTAACCCCTATTTTGTTTCGCAAAGTCTAAGATGATTGGATACAGAGGAAAGCGAATTTGACATATACATACGTAGTTAATTTTAATGAATTATATATTTTTTAGTGTGCATTTTCATTAGCTTGTTTAAAGTTAATTGGTCAATATTTACAAACTAATAGCGGCTTTTATTTACATTATGCCTATATCACACGAATAACTTATGAAAAATGTACAATATATTATATATTTATTATATATTAACATATTATACATTATTACATTTCATTACATTATATTAGTACGTTATATTATATGTTTTTTAGTGTCTATTTTCATTAGCTTGTTTAATGTTAATTGGTCAATATTTACAAACTAATAGTGCGCCTATTATACACATTATGCCTATATAACACGTATAGCTTATGAAAAATGTACAAGTTTATTATAAATCATCTTCATACAAAACAAGTTATTAGTTAGTATTTAATTACATAGTCTTACTTTCACTTTCTAGTAAAAAATCACGCCAGATTGTTTTAAAAAATACGATATTAATGAACCTCCGTCTGACTAATATAAATCGACCTGTTCCAACAATTAACTAAATACCTAAAGCGATACTAATTGGCAACATGATTAACTGATCAATAATGAACGTCTCGTTTATTATTATTACGACCTTAAGACTAAGTACCAGGCGAACATGTAGAAAATTGCATTAAATAGAACGCATGAAGAAAAATTCATTTTCTTGCCTGCGAAATGTTAAACGTTCTCTTCTAACAGTCTAGACATCAGCTACACTATAGGTAGCTTTACAATATGTTACAGGAAACTTTTTTGTTCAGAGAATCAATGTAGGTACTTAATTACATTTGTCAGGTAGATTTTTCCTGTATATGTAACGGGGAAAATATCTATTTCACGAGACTATTTCAATAACACTATTGTACAAGCTTTTAATGTTTCTTTTACTTTACATGCCAAATGTAATTAAGCACCTACATTGAATATCTTAACAGAATAAGTTTCCTGTAACATATTGTAAAACTACCTATAGTGTAGCTGATTCTACACTGTTATAAAAGGACGTTAAATATTTAACAGGCAAGAAAATATATTTTTCTTCATGCGTTTTATAATACGCATATTATATAATGTGACATCCCTTAGAATGAGAATTACTACAATAATTTCTTATTATTTTAATTTTACAAAAAAGTAACAATAGGTTTCTTCGTAACGACATAAAGATCCATGTAGCTTTTACTTTTCATTAACTGTCAGTTTGTTATTACTGTTAGTTGAAATTTCACGTTGGTCCTCGGTTCGCTTTTTGAAGTGAATACTTCTTTAGCCGCATGAGAGTGATTTTTCAAGGTCGCGTCACGACATATTTCATAACATTTTCGTCTCGCAAGTGAGATAAAGCATATGACAGATATGAGGGAGAGAGAGCGAATCAGAAATATCGAATGCAGATTTGACTTGGGCAACGATCCCCCACAACTGTTCTAAAGCGGAAAGCAATTTTGATATAATGAGAAACAGAGATAGCGAATGCGGCTTTGACTTGGACAACGATCCCCCACAAGTGCTCCAAAACGGAAAGCGATTTTGACATAATTTATAAGAGATCGTTACAGAATCGGAATTAACCAGAATACAATATAATTATGCATATCATGCTGGATATATCTGGATTGGGCTTTCGAATCTGATCCAAATGGATGATGATCTTTTTGCGGAGGATGCGTCGTTGCCGGTTTAGAAATGAATAACGACCGGAACATTGCCGCGACTAAATCAGGAACAACGATTGATGCTATATACGGATAGGAAAAGCTATCCAATTATTTGGATTATTTGGCCAATTATTTGGTAGATAATAGCATACAAGCAATATGTGAATTATCTTTCTTGAATTCAGACTATAAACATCAGAATCATCTGACAATTAAAATAAAAATGTTGGCCATTGTAGTGATTTTTTTGGGCACTGTATTAATTAATTTATAACTATAACGTGACTTACCCTTTCTTTCTATGTTGTCAGTATTTGCGGCTCACTCGAACAGTAGGAAAAGGTTTCGGAATAGGAAAATATTGGGATACATGGAAAATACTTCTATTATTATTACAGGAACGTAACAATATTTTTAATGGCTGCGAGGTTTACGATATAAACCGGGCAACATTCACATATCGACTCTGCACGCTTACTCTTTGCAGTAAAAAAGGAACTGCTTTTTATCGCAGAAACCTAGCAGTTTCTATATATAATATTATACAGACTGAATACCTATTAACATATAACACAAAATGACAACTAAACGGCCGAAACAAAAAATATTTTCTAAAAATATTTATTTTTTATATATTTCTAGTCTTATTATTCTTTTATTATATTACTTGGACGGGCCTTAAAAAATATTATGATCTAATATATAAAATTTTTCTAATTTTGACACCTAAAGTGAGAGTTTTCAAAACCCTTTCACGTTAGGAAACGTCTTACTTTTCACAACCAGTTACGAAAAGTAAAATATTACGCAACTGGTTGTGTAATACACTGCGCAACTTATTTAACGCACAACCAAAAAGTTAACTCAAATTTCACGTTATGTACTTTCGACAATTTTTGTTCGTTTTGGTCGATTTTTTTTTCAAATTGTAGGTTTTTCTCTTAGGAATATCACTGTCTTAGTTGTTTTGGTAAAACGAATGATTTTGATATATACCAGGTGCTATAAAAATGTTATGTTTTTTTCCGAAATTTCAAAACGGCCTGTGGGCTATACAAGGTATTGCAAGTTATTGCAATTATAGCCAATTTAAAGCCTCATGTTTTTTCGACATTTTCTTTTTTTATTCATTTGTTTATCTCTGTTACTTCATGAAATACACCGTTTTGAAACACCATATGCTTTTATTCAAATGAAATGCATTTATCGGACAACTCAAAC
>CAXKVY010010730.1:0-18914 GCA_964058915.1 Tetropium fuscum
TAAAATATTTTCATATTTCCAGCTTTTCCAGTTATACTGGAAGTTCACACTAACTTCATTATTTTAAATGGCACACCATATACCTATATTATTATTTTTTTGAACTCATCATTAAATTCTACGGTTACTTTGTTAATATAACCGTATTTATATTTTCATATGTTTGTGAGATATTCAGTCACTTTTATAATTTTCCACATTTGAAATTTTAAAATTTAAAATAATGTATTTATAAAATAAAGAATATTAAGAATTCTTGCCACCGTGTCGTGTTCTTAATCTTTATTATAATTACAATCTAGTTAGGAAATTACTACAGCAATTTATGCCAGCGATAATATGTGAATATCGACATCTACCACCGTCACATTTAATTAAATATTACAAACTGCAAGTAGTATACGTCTCTGCCCTAATTTATTTCACCAAGCATTTAATTAGATTCCACAGAGTCCGGTGCATCCACGCCGGCAAAATAGGAACACCCATTTTATGTTCATGTCGTTGTTATTAATATTGCTATAAGTTAGTATTAATATATTTGTGACAAGTGAACGCTTAGAGAAGCCCACTTTCTACACGGACAGGCTATCGATAAATTAAGTCTGTTATCGTTGTATTAGGTACAGGTATATGCAAAAATTTCGATTAAATCATCATTGCAATGCTCAGATCATGAGATTATTTTGAGGGACAGGTGGGCCGTATTTAAAACGAGGAATCGAGATCCCCATTCCGATGAGCAAAGCTGATATTCGTAACCGGGAATATTGTAATAAAGCTGTTTCTGCGATAGTATAACTACGCATATCCGAGTCTTTCATACTTGACTTAGGTTTTGTTCTTATTTCATTTGTGCTTTAAATAACACCTTACCTTCAAGTAGGTACGAACTACACTTTTGGCCAATATTTTGGAATAATTCAATTTTTTTATGTAATTTTGGGTGCATATATCTTCAGAATAATATGGAATATCAAAATACGGGTTTCAAGACGTTTTTGGAAATTTAACTGGTAATGAATGGCCTGAATATCATGTTTCTATCGTGCTCAAAAAAGGAATATACCTACGAGGTATAAACTAAACCCCTACAAAAAATCAAAATTTCATTCTTACCGAGAATTTAGGAAAACCAAAATCGAGAAAATTTTTATACCACGGTAGCCTATGGACCAATCGAATATACGGGGTTTTTATTGAAATTAGGACACTTTTTGAAGTGAATACTTCTTTAGCCGCATGAGAGTGATTTTTCAAGGTCACGTCACGACATATTTTATAAAATTTTCGTCTCTCGAGTGTGATAAAGCATATGACAGATGGAGACAGAGGTATAGAGAGCAACAGAGATATCGAATACAGCTTTGACTTGGGCAACGATCCCCCACAAATGTTCTAAAGCGGAAAGCAATTTTGATATCATTTATAAACGATCGTGACGGAATCGGAATTGACAGGAATACAATATTACTTATGCATATCCTGCTGGATGTGTCTGGATTGGGCTTTCAAATCTGTTCCAAATATATGGTGATCTTTTTGCGGAGGATGAATATTAGTGGACAATTTTTTTTTGGAATTCTTTGTAGGGTTAACTAATTATTGATATGAATTATGTTTCTATAACAACAGATTTAAAATCATTGAAAGGGATAATATTAACACACATTTTAAAAACTGCAAAATTATCTTCATTCATTACTTAACTATCATAACAACTGCTTAAAATGTAGTCATTCATTATTTTAATCTAAATTATTAGGCTTCGAAGAGAAACAGTTTTTTAAATAGAATATAAAGAAATCCATTGCTGTTAAATATGGCGACCTAGTTGGCAATTTAAGAAAACCTCGCCTTCCAATCCATCGCACTGTAGGACATAATCCCAAATTCATAACTAAAAGTCGAAAACGAATTCAATTTCGTTAAAAGTCTGTACTTGTAAGTTTTTAGGGTCGCTATTTACGAATCTAAGGTCAACATTTGAAAAAACAAAATGGCGGAACCGGTATGGCTAAAAGTTCATAAAAAAACTAACTCTTCTTCCAAGTTTCTTTCAAGGGAACAAACAATCGGCCATACGGAAAAGTCGATCATGGACGGCCGGCATATGGGCTAACCATTGTGGTTAGAATGAGGGTTCGAGATATTATTGAAGTGAAAACTTCTTTTGGCGCGGTCAGCACTTATATTTCTTTGGATGTTTAATGAGACTGGGCCGTCACGCTCTGCTATGTAACGCTCCTTCGCGTAAAGTCGGCTCAGTCGGCAGAGCGAGACAGTAGAGAGAGTTTGTGGGTATTGAATGAGACTGGGCCGTCACGCGTCACGTTCGTCTATGTAATACTGAGTCGAGTAAAGTCCACTCGTTTACCTCTTGCGCTTAGCAAGAGGTAAACTTGAATCTAAAGTATTTACAGCATACTTAGCTTCCATAGGCCTACTATTTCATTCCTCGAATATAATAGCAGTGAAGAAGTCCAATCAGAGGAAAATTCCACAATATAATTCACAAATAATAATAATAAAAACTAAAAACTAAAAATTAAAATAATAATACATGGTAAGGGAGAAATGTATATTTATTGTTTCCTAAGTAAAAGAAAATACAATACAGAAATCAGAAACAGAAATCAGAATCAGAAAACAAAATATCATGAGGTTCCGTCTGGTCGGGTTACCTTCCAAGTGTTTTCCTCTCTGTATCGAATTGAATTGAATTGGATTGAATCGAATCGACTGCCGAAGTGATGGTGCGTCGCAGTACTTGCTAACTATGAGTAGGTATTTTGGAGCGACATACAGAGGGGCGCATCTAGCGCCTGTTGCCTGAAGCATCTGTATCACGGGCGGACGGTTACAATATATATTTTAAAATTTTACTTTGTTTTAAAACGCTGAGACAAAATCATTATTTTTAATTTAACGTAATTTAATATCATACATGTGTGTATATACATATGTAAATGTGACAGAATTTGCTGTGTATGTATAAGACGTTCTACTGTATATATCGTAAATGTTATTTTATTTTTTGAAAATAGAAAAAATATATTTATTTCATAATATTAATTATTACTGCCTTGCCCCGCTTGTTTTATAACTAATGTTACTTCATGGGTACAGAGATAAGAATAAATAATTTTATATAACAATATCGATATTATCTTTTGTTGATTCACCGAACTAATCCATTTCTATCAAGTTTTCACTTCTATCGTGTGGTCATAAGGACACACCCATGTTTTTATATTATTATTTCTGATATTAGACGATAGGAAATCGTAGTACCTGAATCCCATTTTTTTAAAATTTTGCTAATGCCAAAGTATTTCCAAAAATATTATCTCGGTTTCGTCAAACTAGCTGCTTCTTCAAATCAGCTTATAGAAATCCCTTAAAATAAAACTATTATAGTTTACTTCTCTCTAAATAATTCCCCGAAATTCGATTATTTTCCCTCTCACAACAAAGCTAGTAGGTAAACACTTTCGAAAGGATCTGAAAACTTCCAATTATATCGATCGGACGTGCCCACATGCTAATTGAGAAAAACATGCACGCAATAATTAATACACAAGGAAAAGTATTAACGAGCATACTTATGTTTTACCGATCTTTTTGTCTACGGTCGATCGAATTTGAATGATACAAGCTGATCTCCGGTATCAATCATAGATAATTTTGTTTTTATTTTAAGATATAATCGAGAGCACTTAAGCGAGAACTGTTATGAATATATCTTATAAATTCTTGTGTCAGCGTGTCTATAACACGACATGGCCAGCAGAACGCAACGTTAAGAGATAATTTTTAAGTTATTTAGTTTTAATTGCCTCATGTCAGGTGCGTTTGTTAGGCAACATCGTTCATTTCGATGTTCCGTATTGCGTGTTTGTAAACGAGACGACGATAAGATTTGATGGATTCTTCATTTGGGAGGACAATGGGACTGGTGTGTCATATCTTCGGTTGAAGATGTGCTTAATATATTTACGGGTATTTTACAAATAGGAGCGGAATGTGCTTGAAGATATTCCATCCATAAGATAGGTATCTATGTCATATTTTCACAAAAATATAACAAATAATACAGGATGCAGCTCAATTTCATAAATATGAAACATGTAATGATCTTTATCTCCACCATCAATAGAGCCATGCATTACGATAGCTATATTTTCGGAAGTAAACAAACATTTTAGTCGCCTCAATGAATACATAAAATGTATTCATTGCTGTATGTAAACATTGCTGCTGTTTTTGGGGGTCATTCAGTAAGTCGGGGAATAGGTGATTAAAACAACCGAACATTGGTCTCCTGATATCTTCTTCTTATTATTCTTCTTCTTCTTCTTCTTCTTCTTCTGTGTAACCGACGTAAAATTATGCCTTGGAGAAGTACATCCAGAAGTGCATTCAACAATGTCAGTTATGGGGTCAATTGTGTCTTCCACAAGGGAAGGGAAAAAGTGCAGCTTTATCTCATCAGAAGAACAGAGTTATAAAGTTTAATAAAACCGACCAGCAACGTCAATGATAAAATTAGTAAAATTCGTCCAAGTATAAAACTTTACCAGCATACCAGCACACCAGATGGCTAATTAATTAGTATCCATGCTATTGTATAATTTATATTTACGACGACAGAAAATGTTTAAACAAGTTAATAAGGATATCCTGAAGTTCTAGCTTGCATTCAAGCCTCTTGTCTCTGTTTTATCTCATTTTCCTTTACTGTTTCTTACGTGCCAGATACCCTTTTCCATTTTCAAGTTTTTGTTAGTTCTTGTACTAAGGTATTATCGCCATATATGTATTATTGCTTTTATTTATCTAACTGAAATACTTGTAATAATAATTAAAACTAGAGGCATGGCATGCCTTATCTAATTGTATCCGCAACTGATATTCGTATCTGCCATTCTCACATGAGGTGGCAGATACGAAGTATTTGCTCATGTTCGATGAAAGCGCACTCCCAGATTTTTTCTTATCGGCACGTTGAATCTACAACTCATTTACAACTCGTCTAGACACTACTCGACCAGGTGACAATAAAACCGGACCTGTAATGCTAATAATATCATAGCTATTCCGGCATTTTCATTCAGGAATTCCGAAAGAAAGACTGTTGAAATAATTTTGAGGTTTGTTCCTGCTTAACGAATAACTTATTTCAAATAAATTCTGTTATACTTAAATGCGATTAGAATTTTATGACATAAGTATTAAATAGTGTAGGTGATGGTACTGGTATAGAAAATGACATTTACTAATTTACCTTACTAATTACCTTAATAATTAAGCTAAATAAGCTTAATAAGCTAAAACTTTAAGTGGCGTTTTAAAAAGCTACTAGCAAATGTTTTAAATTTTATGTAACAGTAGTATTAGGTGTAAGTTGTTATAATATTGTATGTATAATATTTCATTTAAAATAACAAAGTAGGCATCCTTCCGTTGTTATAACCGGAAGTACCAAATGGTATCCAGCAAACATCTTCATCCAATTTGCTCTAGCCGCTCCAGAGTAATAAATAAACATACAAAAAAAATACACGAATCGAATTCAGAACCTCATTTTTTCAAGTCGATTAAAAACAAACAAAGCTAACAGAACGCCGTTTGATTTTTTTAAGATCGGTCAGTATTCAGAGAAAAAGAAAAATATGTTTCTCCTTGATTTTAAGACCGGCCTGAGCCCCCCACTCCTCCCGGCAAATCATTTTTATTGCGCGCTAGGCGTTTGTTTGAAACACAAAAATAATTGCTAATGCCATCGTATAGCGTATGAAGAAACAAGGAGAAAGCCGTTTGATTTTTTAAGATCTGTCAATATTCAGAGATTATGGGCATTTTAAAAATGTTGGTTTTCCCCTCTCTTAATTACCCCACCACCCCCACCATGCGGCCTCGTATTTCCTTCATAATACCTCTTCCATAGAAAACAATTGTGCCCTCAACTCCCCCCCACCTCTCGATGGAATACCAATTTGGATTTTCCTATTTTCGCAACTACGATTATCGATAGATCGCGAAGTAGTTTGCCTTATATCCTAGATCCTTTTTCGCTCAGGTTTTGAAAATGTGTGTTTTGTTGTACTCTTCATTTTTTATATCAACTTTTTTTTGTAAAGTCAAAAGGCGCCAAATTATGCGTAAAAAACGATTTTCCCATGCTTTTAATTGATGGTTCCCCCCTTCCCTCCTTGACTCCGTTTGCACAAACTACGCCAAAATGATGGGAGGAATGGGATGGGAATTTAAATTTCAGTTGTCTGTTTTCGACTCATATTTCTCTCTAGATCCACTCCACAATTAGGTAAACAGAATTCAAACGGAGATGGAGATGGTGGGTCAGACAGGTAACTAGCTAAATCAATACACTCACTAGATAAAAATCGATTATTTCTCCTCGTATTTCCTTCATAATACCTCTTCCACAGAAAACAATTGTGCCCTCAACTCCTCCCCCCCCCCCCCCACCTCTCGATGCAAAACCAATTTGGATTTTCCTATTTTCGCAACTACGATTAGCGATAGATCGCGAAGTAGTTTGCCTTATATCCTAGATCCTTTTTCGCTCAGCTTTCGAAAATGTGTGTTTTATTGTACTCTTCATTTTTTATATCAACTTTTTTTTTGTAAAGTCAAAAGCCGCCAAATTATAAGTAAAAAACGATTTTCCCATGCTTTTAATTGATGGTTCCCCCCTTCCCTCCTTGACTCCGTTTGCACAAACTACGCCAAAATGATGGGAGGAATGGGATGGGAATTTAAATTTCAGTTGTCTGTTTTCGACTCATATTTCTCTCTAGATCCACTCCACAATTAGGTAAACAGAATTCAAACGGAGATGGAGATGGTGGGTCAGACAGGTAACTAGCTAAATCAATACACTCACTGGCAAAAAAATCGATCCTTCCAAATTTTTTATGCCTAATTAATTTTGAGCGCATAAACTTTTTTTTGTACACACATTTAACGCGAATATATAGCAAATAAGAAAAACTGTTAGGGTGTTGCAATATACGGGGAGAAAGCAATATTGCTTTTCTCCCTTCTCAGTGGGGTAAATATGCTCCTCAAATACGACTAAATTTCTTTTACTTCAAAGGCAAACTCATTCTTAACATTCTCTTTTTCTATTTATCTCAACATCTTTCTCCATTCAGGAGATATCAATTTTTAAATAATACGCTGAAAATTCCTTAGATTTATTTATGTTTTACACTTGGACATAAATTGGAATAGAAAATAAAACAATATAAAATCGGTAGGTATATTGCCTCCCCGTTCTCAGACTACAGGTTTAACAATTTTAATTAATAATAATCTTTGTACAATTCTTAGAGGTCTTCAATAAGGTGTCGAATTTCACTTTGGACAATTTTGGAACTTTGGTGCTTTGATTCGTGATCAAACTCTTGTTCCTATCATGCCCCAGACATGCTTATTAGGATTGAGACCGGAACTCCCTGCAGGCCAAATCAAGGGATGAATCTTCATCCAGGTAGTCCTGAACAGGCACGATCAACATGAGCACGGGCATTGTCATGTATTAGCATGTAGTTTTCACCCACTCGTATTATTGTGGCAAAAAGTACAACATGGAGTGCCAATATTTCTCAAATGTGTACCTGTCTGCAGTCTTTGCTATTTACCACCACTAACTCTGTGTGAGCTTCCATGTTAATGCCACTCCACACCATTATTGAGCCGCCACGAAAACAAGTTTTTGGCACAATATTGCGCTGGGCAAACCTTCCTCCAGGTTTACACCATAATCTTTGACTGCCATTCGGAGATGTCAAGCAGAACCTGGGCTCATCGGTAAAAAGGATTTCTCCTCATTCTTCTTCTTTTGTCGAAGTGCAGTAAACTCCCTATTCCTTAGGACTCTGAAGGACAACATGAAAACTGTTATCGCGAGCAGTTTTAGACTTGTTCGTGCCTGATCCATTTTTCTGGTGTATTCTCCAGTTTCCCAGTACCTTGAAAAATCCAGAGCTATAGCTACGTAATGCTACGACCGATGATCTTGAATCAAATCAATGATTCTGGCGGTATCAATCGGTGTCCAAGCCATTGTTTAATTTGTTCAATACATTTATTATACTAGTATTCTACTCCCATTGCAGTTTTAATGACAACCCATATAGGCATAGCCACTAATGACAAAAATATTGAGAATAATAAAAAAAGGAAATGTTAAGAAAAAGTTAAGCTTTACAGTAAATGAGTTTAAAGACGAGTTTACCTTTAGTCGAGTTTTACAAGCATATTTACTCTTTAAGGTGTTGTAGATATAGAGAAAGAAAAACAACATTGTTAATAATTGCTCAAGACTGCTAATTTCAAGTACTTCATTTGAGGCGCAGATAGCCGAAACTGTTAATTGCAGAAACGTTGCAAACTGGTTGCATGATTTTCATCGTATCATAAGTAGATGATCATTAAACGTCCAACGTAACTTTCGCACATTAGAACTGAACATGTTAACCACATGCAGCTAGTCACACGCACATGCAGTACAAATCCAATTATAAAATACCGCAAGTGGCCCAAAGCATGTTTTCTTTGGCCAGGGAGTATCTATGCACAGAAAATGCCATACAAAGTAATTACTTTTGTTTACGTGCTCTACTTTGAATAACCAACGTGAATATTGCATTATTTATATAATCATTGAATGTTCTGATTAAAAGACTAGAAGTTATGGCAGAAATCTTATTACCATAATTCTGAAAATGTGTACTTATAACGAACATGCCTAGAAGTATCACCTACTAAATTATAGGAGTTATGCTAACTACTTGGATACTTGGGTACTCAAGAATGGTCAGCAACTTTACACCACTTTTGACTCTAATATTTTTAAAAACCCATTACCTATATTCAGATAACTTCATTGAGATGTGCAAAGACTAAGCTGTCGCGTCAGTTGCATATCGCGATCTTCCAATGTATCGCGGCACATATAAGTCTTCACTAATGTTGCATTAGTTATTCCATTCGCTTTAGCATTTATTTGCATTAAACGTTATTTCCGCACAAAGAGAGCTGATGGATCGTCACCCTTTACGACGATATTAAAATACCTTTAAGACTCCGACAGTTGAATTACAGATACTTCTTATATTATATGCTGCTTAGTCGAGTTTCACATGCAAAACATGTAAAATGTAGACAATGATATAAATTAGCAAAGATGGAAACTATACACTCAACTGTATGAGATAAGTCTGAGGTTCATATTTTAAACGAGATTCTTGACACCAGATCTCTGAAAGACCATCAATAAAATAGAACAGCAACTACAGTAGAATTAAGGCATGCGTTTATAAATATGCACCAATAGAACACGAATGCTAATGACACTTTTCCTAAAATACCAAAAATTTCAGGCGTTTCTCGTATTTTTGGAAATATGAAATAAAAAATTATATACCATGATAAAATCTTGGAAATTATCACTCGGAGAAATCAGCTTTTTGCTTGTGCTTTTTTTGGAAATTCGGATTTTGTGATATTTTATACCCAACTTTCACAAACTGCTGTATAGAATTATAATATGCTAGCTATAGCAAGGAAAAATTTTAAAAAGTACGTTTTTTTAGGTTCTCGCGTACACATATTTTATCTATATACACAAGTATATAGACTGTAAGATTTACCATAATCTTGAATCATATGTTGGGATAATACACATACTAGAATACCAAATTTCTTACGTATCAAATGTAAGGAAACGTACGTTGTGGAAAATTAGGAACTTGTTAATATTGTAAATAAGTATGTCTGTAAATAATCATGTTGTATAATAGATGAACTATATTTGAGTTGTAATTATGTTAGAAATCACTTAGCATAGAGATTTCTCGTTAAAGTATTGTGCAAGACAATTTGGTAGGTATCAAATGAGATATTATCATAGATGATTACGAATGCAAAATTATATATATATATATATATATATATATATATATATATATATATATATATATATATATATATATATATATATATATATATATATATGTATGAATTAAGATGTATCAGATATAGAAGGGAAAATGATAGTATAGACTAAATAGGAAGTATTAATGTAAACAATAGATATAGTGTATAGTAGACATGTATAGTGTATAGTAGGATAGTGTATAGTAGACATAATGAAGGTGTAACGATGCTAAACACAAATAACTCGATAACTAAAGTGAGAAACGTGCATAGCATAGACAGTAGTATGGAAAATGGGACATGGCATAGACTTTATTATAAAATTGAATCAAGAGAGCATGAAAACAAAAAGGGGGAACCAAGGAAGAAAAATAATAATTGGAGAAAAATTAAGAAATGGATAGCAGATAGAGATTGGGAACGAGTTTTACAGAGAATAATTAAGAGGAAAGAAAAGGCGAGGAGAGAAAAGAAGGAACGTAGATTGGAAATACAAATTTGTAAGCAGTTTGCAGAGAGAATAAGGGGAGAAGAATATTAAAAGAGTTATTGGTTTGCATGAGGCCATATGGATAGGGCATGCTGAGTTTGATAAAGGTTAGATGGATAAGGTCGAGAAAGTGAAAGCGTATAGAAGCGACATTGAACAAAGTTAAGTTAATCATATTATGCGTATATAAGTCATGACTATAAAACAACTTTAAATAGAGCTCAAAAATATAATATTTTAGTGAAACCCATTTGGACTCAAAACCTCAAAATGTCTATGAAAGTCAGAAATGTCAGAAATGTCAACAATTTTATATTAAGTAGAGGATGGAAATTTTTATAATAGTATCTTTAATATCATTTTCTCTTATCCACCATAAATCCATATTCTCATTTGATTATATACATATATCTAGAACATATTAATCATCGAATTTGTTTGAATAAATGTGTAAATTGATACATATTATCTTTCATTGTGTTGTGGATTGCTTGGTTTTCTCACAGAAAACGGGACATTGGATTATTCTGAAAATTTGGAAAATACCATTCAAAAGACTACAAAAATTTTCATCAGGTTGCGCAAAAATATACGGGGTGTTGCATTTAAAAAAATAAGTTAAGATGGTTTAAAGTTGATTAAATTCGACATTAACTGTCTACTACCACCCTGACTTTTAGTTATCCCCCTTAAATTTTATCGTTCTAGCTTTATTATTGTAAAATAAACAAATGTGAAAATTTTCACATTTTGTCACTTTAGGGTTAGAGAATATTGCCAAATTTCCAAGTTTATAAGATATACTTGTGCAAAATTACTCTTTTGATGTTGAAATTGTTATAATATGGTTAAAATTAACGTAACACGATACCCTTAGCCCATGCTCATGTGTCGGGCAGGATAAATAGCCAACTATTAATACTGAAAAGGTTAGATAAATACATGAGCTACCGTACTCTTCTAAAACCACTTATTCAACTACTGCATATCAAACGCGATAGCAGATGATTTATATGTTTGGGTTTATCTCGTATCCAAGGACCAGTTCTATCTGTCCACGCGCGGACATAACTATAAATTATTTATATGCTTTTTTATAGGCTGAATAGGAGAAAACAATAGCAATACTGTTTGTGGTATTTACAGTACATATCATGAATAGGAACTGAAGCTTCCAGCGTATGATCGCTTATTTTAATAATTACGTGCAATTAGCTCTCTTTGTGGCGAGACACGGATTTGGGATACTGACGTCATATCAATGGGAAGTATAAATGTAGTAGTATTACGTTTTGATTAATGATCGGAGTGCTAATGATTTAAAGCACGGACGGCGCGTTCTCGTAATGGATTTCGTCGAGAGAATATCAGGAATTCGTAGTATGCTTTCAGAAATATCTATCAATTACCAGATGGTTATAAAGATGATGCTAGAGGTCCACCTCTAGCTATTCTGCTATATATATTACTTTGTTCCGGCAGATATTCGTAGAACTCGTAAGATATGAGTTATGATTAAATATGTTTTTAATCTACATTGAAGATTTTATAAATGTCATTGTGATAACGGAACTTTTAGATACAAATATTTATGAGTATGTCCAACAACGACACAATTGAATGCCTTCATTAATAAAAGTTGTTAATGTCCTATTTTACGCATGCATGTATCAATTACGAAATAATGATCAGATGATAACAGTTCATGGAAACTACTTTCGAAGATTTTTTTAATTATTTTTTTTTCGAAACCAAGGTCGCGATGAAGATCAATATTGCGTATGTACCATGGAGTACTTACCATGTTACGCAGACTTTATTCTGAAACGTTTGGATTCACTTGATGTTGCTATTTTTGGAACAAACCCAGAACTGAATACTATATAAGCAAAATTGGTTTTAAAATATTATAAACTAGAATTTTATTGTATAATGACTACTTGGAATTTCTGTCAAGAAGCGCTGTTTATATTTTAAACTAAGCTCAGTTCGTTTCTTCTTTATATGCTCTTTTCATCGGAGCTTAGCATCTAATGTCATACCAAGGTACTTGGCTTTGTTATAATATGGCACTATAGCTCCGTCGATTTATAGAGATGGTACTCCACATGAACTGGTTTAAACTCATTTAGTTTTAGTTTCCATCGTCTGGTCCAGCCTAACAATGTATTTCTAGCTATTTGCAGTTTAATGGTGGCTGCACCATATTCCTGAACTACGGTTAAAACTATACTAAATGCATAATACTGCCGCAATATAAAAAACCCAGTTGATTATAATACATGTTCTAACTCATGAAATTGCGATACGTCGGCGACATGCACAAATTTATTTAAAATATAAATCTCTTAAAACCAGTCAGCTCAGTTTGTTAGATTTATAAAGTTCTATAGTGAGTTTCGTCACCGACCAAATGATAGTTACGAGAAAAGTATGCCAGATAGAGTTACGCCACTTTGTGAGTTGAAAAGGCTTTATATAGGGTAAAAGTTGTTGGTATTTTATAATACATGCATTATGCTTGACATGCTTGAGTGTATAATATTGATGACGACGATATTCCATACTTGCATTGTAAGTCTTGAAATAAATGATTATTTATTTACATATTTATTTATTTATTTCAGTTCGTGCATCTATTAGTAATGATGCTCTTACACTATCTATGCACTGATTTAATATATTATTATGATCTTGTAACATATTATATCTCTTAAGCTATATACTATTTGATTTTTCTGAAGACTAAACGGCTGTCAATTTTAAATGGTTTAGTTACGCTCTAAATTAAATGTCCGTTAAATTCATGCTCACTTATATGACGTTAATAGTTCACGTAGTAATAAGTTTTGAGAAAATGAGTTTAGGATGCGTTCCAATCTCTTACGTGAAGTGCTTCATACTAAATTTTTTACTTATCTGTGAAGAAATCAAAGTCTTCTCTTTGTTCTGTGACCATTATACTCGTCATATAACAGGATGAATTGCGGATTGGATATGGTTGTCATGTATTTCCTCATCCCTGATGTGAATTGTAAAATAATTCATGTTAGAACCGTTATAAATTTACGTCTAACCTGTTTTATCTTCTTCCCCATTATTGCTTGTGTTATATGTGTTTCCAACCGTATTCAGGTAAGTACTGATAAATTTAAAATTATTTATTTATATTTGTTGACAATGAATTACCCACAGCAGTTGCATAAGCTCCTATTTACGATTATGCTGGTTATGATTCACATTTAGCCTACTTAAATTTCGAAGATTATATCGAAAATACGCCTATGTTAATTCGATTAAAAAATAGTGTTACGCCACTGGGATCGTTTAAGTGGTACTGTTCGGAATCCAAATTCACTTTATTAACCAAACACAACTAGTCACAGCTGTATATAATGGCAAAGCACTATAGCAAATTGAACACTTTTAAGTACTTGTTACTTGATCTAGTCTACAAGAACGTTCAAACTAATGTAACGATCGGCTGACCTCTATATACTATTTTCAAGGCTCTGGAAACTTTTCGAAGCTTCTCGATTATTCAATTTCATTCTAGATTGTTCTCAACTATTCCATTCTAGATTGTATACAGGACGTCTCGAAGGGTTCTACAAGGGGGTAGTCCTATACTGCAGCTATTGTAAATGGGGCCAGGGCGTATCTCGGTTATTTGAAGCCCTAGAGGGTTGAAACCTAGCCATTGAGTGGTTATATCTGGCACTCCCAGAGCGATGTTGCCACATGGTCGGTTGCGGTGTTGCCAGATTATGAAGATTTTCACGAGATCTAGGGAATTTTCAATATATCGTGCACAATCGCATCTGCCGATTCCACAACAAAAGCAATAGAAGCGATACAAGTGATGAATAGGTTTCTTTAGGTGTAATTATTAACTTTACTGGTAATGAAAATGCCATGCGATAGAAGTAACATTTTACGTATTCTTTTTAACGATTTTTTTCCACGATAGTGTACTAGTATAAACGTATATATATATATATATATATATATATATATATATATATATATATATATATATATATATATATATATATATATATAGATATATATATATATATATATATATATATATATATATATATATATATATATATATATATATATATATATATATATATATATATATATATATATATATATATATATATATATATATATATATATATATATATATATATATATATATATATATATATATACCAGTAAAAAGTAAAAACAAGTTATAAATATATTCTCTTCCGTAAGGCATTTGAGGACTGTTCTTCTATTTGTACGCGTTTTATATTTTGCTCATCTGAGCCCCACTTGACCTTTTCCCCTACCTCCTATCCCGCGGCGTACAGCACAGTGGTGCACAAAGGATACGACATCTGATAAAAGCACTAAATCATAGCAATAATTATTTAGTTGGCCTGCAGCCTCACGAGCGATAAATTGTATACTTCCGCTAGCATGTGCGTATTAACTCTTGGCGGATCATTTGCTTTGCACATCCTAGAGTCATGTCAGGAGAAGTGAGCCGACTCGACTGTCTGCACACGGAAAATACAATCTGATGGCCGCTTCCTTCGTCCTTAGGGAGAATTCCTGCAACGGCAGACAGCAATCTTATGGGGGATCAGTTTTACTTTCTCTGGCAGGTGTTATTACAACTGTTAATTAAAAATTTTACGAAAGTTTTTATTGAAGACGGATGAATAATATAATTTCTAAAGGTTCGTTGGAGACGATACATACAAGTCTAATTAATGTCTAATAACATAAACTATATTTGTGTTAAAAAAACAAATAAGAGAATTATACATCAAGGGCACCAGGAGACCATTGCCGTCGTGATATTCGTGTGCTGCGACCCAAAAAACCACCGAGTAAATAACGAGTTTCGATTTCATGGTACGATTTCCCGTAAAACTCTAGGAGACGGCGTTCATACTGTCCATCCAGGGAACCAGGACCTCTTAGATCGTTGCCTTCGTGTATAGCGACCCCAAAAATTTCCGAGTAGCAAAACTGGACTCATTTCCATCAATATTTACAGAGTCGTAAAATGTCTCTTCGAGATACACGTCTAAAATGCATATTTTTATATGTAAAAATGCATTTTTTTTAAAGTAATTGATCAATTTAGTTCACAAAGTTTATAGATACGAATTGAACCCACAAAACTGCAGTAAGATTCATCTTCCTGCTCAAAAAATCGTATGTTCATTGCTTTATTGCCGACTATTGTCTGAATCCAAATTTGTAGTCTGGGATTAGGTTGTTATTCTCTACTAGAGGTTTTATTCTTATGAGGAGTAACTTTACAAAGATCTTTGAAATTAATGGAGCATCATAAATTGACTTATCAGGTTTGGGTATCAAGATTACTTTTGCAAATTTCCAAACGGGAGATACATGTTTCAGTAGAAAGGTTGCGTTAAAAAGGTAAGTCACATGACAATACCTTTGTTAGGTAGTTTTTTCAGAATTTCATCAGTTATCAGATCAAATCCTGATGCTTTGTTTGGATATATTTTTGTCTTAATTTCATTATAGACTTCAGTTGGAGTGACAGGTCTGATATCTTTCTTATACTATTAACATGCGTATAATATAAAATATTGAATA
Source organism: Tetropium fuscum (assembly GCA_964058915.1). NCBI lineage: Eukaryota > Metazoa > Arthropoda > Insecta > Coleoptera > Cerambycidae > Tetropium > Tetropium fuscum. The sequence continues at coordinate 16,091 of CAXKVY010010730.1, forward strand.
TAAAAATATAAAAATATCTAGCAATCCTGTCCCTTTTTTTGTGGCATTTCAATAGTGTAGAGTCAACATAAGCAATAAATATTACTCAGATAAAATAAGTCAGATTTCACGTATTTTTATTAAACTGGTATTTAAGCATCGAGGGACGTGGAAGCTATTTCGTATTCCGTATGCAGAATCGCAATCACCTGGTCAAGTGGTCAATGAAACAGTCTGTTACATCCCGAGATAATGAAACTGAATATCTGCAGGCTATCAATTATACCATTTCCATTAAAAATAATTACGCATTTTCAGTAATAACAGTGATTACACCCCTGTTGATATAGTGTTACCCATTCATTTTAATTAATTGCCCATAATAAGCATTTTGCTTATTGATCCCGTTTCAGACCGAGAGTATTAACAAATAGTGTCATGTGAAAACTCGACTACTCGCAGTCTCTTGGCTATTATGACGGGAAAAAAGCAATTGGATGGCCTCATGCTGCCAAGTCAAGTCCCGTAAAAACTGATAACTTTCCCATCGGATTTAAACCGGAAGGTTTTTTGCGGGTGCATAAGGATCAACGTTGATAAGTATTATTTCCTTGATTGGATAATTTAAACAACTATAAAACAAGTAGCCAAATCATCAACAAAATACCGGTTATGAAGTCACTGATAATGTACTTATTTTTATTCTATCTAAAGTGAATCTTAAAGTAGTTGCCTTTAATATTGCCAGGATGTTTATCTTAATGCACATTGATTTATATTTTCATTGGTATTACGTTTAATTTTAAGTATGCTTACAATATGCAAGAATTTCGCTTTAATTTTGATTAAAGTTACTCTAAAAAATTGAAAATCAAATTTTGAATCATAATTTGGATCCGGGCAACATTTCCAAATCTCTTGTACGTATACACAAGGGATATCGCCCAAGAACTGAATATTAAGCACCGATCAGCTAGGTACATATTGAGAAATAGCGGGTTTCGCTCGTTCATATACCAACTACACCAACATTTGTACGTCGGCGATTTGGACCGAGAAGAACAAACTAATTACAGTACTCCAGCTGTAATTGGTTTATGCATATCAATAATAAAAATAAGGATTTGGCATTTTCAATCATATATATGTTCAGATGAGACTGGGTTTAACAACAATGGTAGGTATGTTTAAAAGGCGAAACACAGACGGACCAATTTTTTTCAGAAATATCTAACGGGTGTGCGATAATTAGATTTTTAGAGAATCGAGTTCAGGAATTTTTGCAAGGCATGCCGCTGGCGAAAAATATATGTCCTCCTTATTTTCAGCAGGGCGGTACTCCACCCTACAATGCACATGTACGCAACAAATTATTTGTACTGAAATTTTGGACAGCAGTTTATTGCGATCTCGGCTAACGCTTCGTGGTTTAACGTTACACGCGTTTCATTATAATATTCATATTGAACTACTATAATTAATAACTATAAAGTCTTTCTTTTATCCATTAGCAGAACTGTAAATTTGACATTTTCATTTTCACTTCTAGATATTTATTAAAATATTTTCATATCTATAGAGAGTAAAAATCGTACTCATATACTAGTACTCATATAGAGTAGATAGTGGAAAAATTGCTAATTTCATATTTATATGAGTAGAAAAGAGATTATTCCTTAAATAATTCTGTATTTCACTTAATACTATTTTAACTTTGTTAAATCTAGCTCTCAATAAAACTAATAGCTGCAAAAGTATTATAGATCGCATTGCAAGCTAAGTATGTAACCACTTTTATCGTACATCTCGCGACTCGCTCGGATCCATGGTAACGTTCAGCAGACGCTGCATCTAACAAATATTCAAAATACTGCATAATCACCGAGATAAATTCTCTGTAGGAGGTATGAGCGGGGTGATCTGTACGTGGCTCTATATACCGTGTAGTGTCCTGTTCGATGTCCTTTGAATGCGAGAGAGTTCAAGCATGACATGCTCACGGTGTACTTGCGGGAATAATCAAATCATTTAGTGTCAAACGTGCGACACAGACAACTCACAGAGTGCCGCTATGATTCCTCGGACTCATTGTCGATTTTCAGGCTCAGAAGGTTGGGTAAGTGTTTCCGCTAAATGATCAGAATGTCTCGGTGTGAGCTGGGGAATTGCCATTTTTGCAAGTATTTATTAAATGATATCTTACCTCCTAGGAAGCAAAAATAAACACATTCGTGCAGATCGGCATATAAGGAGATTTAATTAATTGACTAATTGATTTAATGAATCAGGATATTTATTATACTTAAAACAAACCCCACTAGACGGAACCATAGTGAATAATGATATTGAAATCTCTAGGTTGAATTATATAGATATGGTGGACACCTGTATTTCCTTTTAATAATTCTACTTTGATATTTATGAAATTAAATTAGCGCATGAAGATCCATTACCACAGAGGATGTTCAAAATAGGCTGAATTATTTAAACTATACTACAAAATTTTAACGTTTTAATGAAAGCTCAAAAATTAATTATTAATAAAGCTATAACTTTCTCAAATTTTATCTTAATATGTGATAGGTATATTTATAGCATATGGTTCTTAAGTGAATTTTGCGTTCAAGAAGAAGAAGAAGATTAGTTTTCATTAAATGGGACAAAAATTTAGTATATGGGAAATTTTATGGTGCATTAATAATTTTCAGAGAAACTCAATCTAACTTGAGATAACCTACTGTAGATTATAATGATAGTACATGGGATATTAAATCCTCGATAATCTGTTTTTCATATTATGTAAAAAAAATTTATGTTATTCAAAAGACGAAATATGGATATTGGG
>CAXKVY010010731.1:0-15207 GCA_964058915.1 Tetropium fuscum
GAGAGATGCTTGTGTTTCTATAAAGGTTTCTATGTGCTTCTTTATGTTATGTATACGTTTCAATTTCAACAATTTGGACAATTTCCAATTTAATTTATTCTATGCGTTTACAGCTAGTGATTGCTGCAAATGGTGGAATGAAAAAATAATAAAACATTTTATCTTTTCGATCACTAGTTAATTAATTTTCAATTAAATATTTACACATTTCGTTTTTTATAGCTTTTTTTTATTATTTGAATAATAAATGAATGAAAACAACTTCAACAAAGAACTTTCTTAAAAAAATAAAAATAATTTCTTTTACCCCTTGATCCGATTTTTTGACGCCGACCATGTCAAGTTGAAGCAGCGAATTTGTTTTTATTCCATTTTAAATACCAAAAATAGTAAGCCATTGCGCTAATTCAGTTAGAATGTTCGAATTGCTTTAAATGCTTTGCGTACGTACTAGGTATTAACCGCGTTGGAAGACGACACTCGGACATAATTTATGTATTTATTTCGAATGCAAACCGTAACAAAATGAAGCAGAACGAGCCAACACGTTCCGGAAGAACATTATGGATTTACGACTTCGTGAGCGGAGACCATCAGTCTGTCCTCGGCAGACCTCTTCTGAGCTACGGCTTTTAAAGGTGAAATGTTATATCGGTTTAAGCACTTACTGAAGTTTTTTTTTCGTTTTTGTATTTGTATACAAAATATTTGGCTTTAGCGTCTGATTTTAAGTAATTATACAATAATTGATACAAATTTATTAATACGTGATACCTGCATTTAAATGATACATTTTACTTTTTTCTTATATTTTATTTCTAAATCTAAAGTTTGGATTGGATTTTCATCGACTATAATCACCTCTAAAAAAGAAAAAGTGATCGGAGAATTTCAAATGCATTTAAACTTGTGATTTGAAAAATACGGAATGTGATATAATAAATAGTTTTTTTTCTTTATTTTTTTTTAGTTTTTTTATTTATGCTAATGCAATGTATCTACGTAATACTTACTAACGCAAAATTGTAACATGAATAAAACGTTAACGGAAGAAAAACATTTTATGCAGCTCTCAAAAAATTTCCAGGGTAAAAAAATCCTGCTGACTTTTAGGAGAAGCATAATTTTCAGCATTTTTTGGGTTGCCATGTATAGATTTAAATTTTTAGTTTCATTGTCTTTCAAAGAGGTGTCGTCTCATCATTCTCCTTCCTGTAGGGTGATCCGTAGGATGCCACTCATTAAACAACTATATTTTATTTGCTTGCAGCTAAGGCATTTTTGGTTAAATTTAATTATAGATCAAACTTATAATTACTTAATAGCGCAATCAAAAGTGAACAAGTTATCATTACGAATCTGTATTTACTTATAAAAGATAAGATACTTATAAAATATATTTAAATAACATGTTATTACCTTTTAATCTGATGTGGGATATTAATCACGTGTCAAGAGATTACCATTTGCAATAATTTCCATGTTTGCTAGCGGCGTAGTTCATTCTGAAACAAAAAAAATAATAATTAGCTGATATCAAAAGCTGCTGAGAACGTGATTTTGGTATCTGCATATTGGCGTTGAATTATTCAATGACTTTCTGTTCAACTTATTTTTCTTGGTTATAAATTCAGAGCAGATAAGCCAATGGTCTTATTTCACTACGTTAATATATTATGGAAGTAGAGTTTATATATTAAGTATTCTATAATTATATACTATATTATACATATATACTATAATTATTATAATCCTAGAGGAAACTGCATTTGACTGGTAAAAACTGAAATCGGCAATTTTTGACAGATAAATCGTTTTTGGGTAAAATACGTAGTTTATCGTGGGATGGTAGAAAATAATTGTTAATAAAATCTTAACGTTTCGGTCCCTTTTTGGGCCTTTTTCAAAAGATGATTTTAATTTGAACTGATATAGGTAAAAATGACAGTTTTAATTAATTTTTAAGGTTACTAGACTGTTTAGTATCCTGATTTACTGTTTACTGATTAGTATCATAAGGAAACTAAGGAAACATAAGGAAACTAAACAGTCAATAAACCCCACGAACTTAAGTAAGTAAATTTTGATCGAAGTAAGTTTTGACAAGTAAGTATAGCTAAATTTACATAGCCATCAATTTCTCTCTTTATGACATTTCAGGTTTATCTATCCGGCACCAAATTTGGATCATCTGTATCACGTAAATCACAGACGGATTTGGCATTGAAATCTAATGTGCCATTATAAAATGCGCATCGAAATGACGATACATCGTCGCGTCTCTCTATTGAGTAGTTTACATATCTGATTTAATTTTCTGATACATGGTGTTCTGCATGGTAGGTCTACATAGTTTTCATGTTGGTATAGCTGGAGGTAGGTACCTATATCATATTAATTTCATCCATACACATAAACGCCTACCTACCTTCTTATAAATTTACTACAGATCATATAAATTATGCAGCAGCACTGTATACACATATTATGCATGTTTGCCATTGACGCATATGCAATTTCTTCTTCGTATCATTCCTAATTCAATAACTCAACAAGCAAGCGGAGTTCGTAGCCTGGTTGATCGTTGAAGTCTCCCGGGATTTATCTCGGTATAACTCATTACAATCTGCATTGCACAACACAAATAGTAATTAAACAGGAGACTACTCACCGCAGGAACCTCTTTCCGAAAGCCGGACTGCTCCTCGATAATAAGGAGCGATAATTTAAGATGTATAAACAGCGATATCCAGCGATCACCCGACCGAAACTAATCAGCACTGAGGCTGCAGCAATGCGTAGATTGTTCAGGATGTATTTGCAGAAAAAATACGGTAGAAATCATGAAATATGGTACGGAGAAGCACTGCAGGTTTACTTACGTCTTTTGTTTTATTTAATATTGCACACATATTATGTACGAGATAGTATATCCATTTGTGAATTAACTACCTATGGTCTATTTGGAAATGCAAGAGAAGTTCAAAGTAGTTTAAGTAAGTCTCAAGTTTACTACCCGTGTTATGGAAGTTTTATATCTGCTTGAGTTGAATCCTTGCGATGTGTCCTTGTCTAATGTGCCGGCTTGTCTGTCTCAGTCTAATATAAGTAGTAGATTTAGGGAGTTATTTTCTATAAAAGTGAGTTCTGTCAAAATTAATGTCATATAAAAATGAGAATAATCTGTCACTATGAGAATAGTAGGTATTAATGGTAAATCAATGACCAATTATATAAACCGTACATCATTCTGAAGAGCCGCAATAAAGGGGAAATAACTTCTAAATGATGCAGATATTCAACAGTTACGTGTTTTCATTGGTGTTACAAAGCATTGGTTTAGAGGGGGATACGAAAATCTAGCCTCGAACCAAAATAGTCTCAGTTAAACGTCTGTGATAATAACAAGTGTATTTAACATGCCTAGAGCGGGCAGAAAATATAAAGTGTACATGACAGAAGAATTTGATTGATTGACAAATCAGCACAATATATAGGAAATCTTTGGTTCTTAGAAATGGATTTCCGTAACAACGCATAACAATGAGTGATCAGTTAAGGGAAAGGCATTGACCCGTTCGCCACCTTTTTCATTTCTCTAAAGAAAATGAAGTATAAATCAAGTAGGTACCTAATTATTTTCATAAACCAAAGTTAATTGTTTGAAATTGTGTAAAGTGGAGTTACATGTATTTCCGTCTGATTGTGTAAACATAATAATCTAAATTAAGTGATATTGGCTAGTATCCAAATCATATTTGAAATATGCTAGGCAGTATCCTAGAAATGTATACCTAACTCTTGGGTATAAATTTCTAGGACTACGTCATCTTTTCTACTACGTCATATTTTCAATAAGTATTTAACAAGTTAATAATCAACAAGTTTGTAAAATCAACGAAGAAATTCTAATAGTGCTACGAGGAATAATTCCCAGATTTCCCAGCTATAGTGGTAATAACAGCTTCAATCTGCGAAGCGTCCAGCCCAGCTTCATCATAGTACCTCCAAATGTCATCACATCATACATCAGTGCGGTGGTAGTGGAAGTGTTTAAGTGTTTTATTAGGATTAACTCTTCACAAAAGTAACAATACCCCAATATCCATATTTCGTCTTTTGAATAACATAAATTTTTTTTACATAATATGAAAAACAGATTATCGAGGATTTAATATCCCATGTACTATCATTATAATCTACAGTAGGTTATCTCAAGTTAGATTGAGTTTCTCTGAAAATTATTAATGCACCATAAAATTTCCCATATACTAAATTTTTGTCCCATTTAATGAAAACTAATCTTCTTCTTCTTCTTGAACGCAAAATTCACTTAAGAACCATATGCTATAAATATACCTATCACATATTAAGATAAAATTTGAGAAAGTTATAGCTTTATTAATAATTAATTTTTGAGCTTTCATTAAAACGTTAAAATTTTGTAGTATAGTTTAAATAATTCAGCCTATTTTGAACATCCTCTGTGGTAATGGATCTTCATGCGCTAATTTAATTTCATAAATATCAAAGTAGAATTATTAAAAGGAAATACAGGTGTCCACCATATCTATATAATTCAACCTAGAGATTTCAATATCATTATTCACTATGGTTCCGTCTAGTGGGGTTTGTTTTAAGTATAATAAATATCCTGATTCATTAAATCAATTAGTCAATTAATTAAATCTCCTTATATGCCGATCTGCACGAATGTGTTTATTTTTGCTTCCTAGGAGGTAAGATATCATTTAATAAATACTTGCAAAAATGGCAATTCCCCAGCTCACACCGAGACATTCTGATCATTTAGCGGAAACACTTACCCAACCTTCTGAGCCTGAAAATCGACAATGAGTCCGAGGAATCATAGCGGCACTCTGTGAGTTGTCTGTGTCGCACGTTTGACACTAAATGATTTGATTATTCCCGCAAGTACACCGTGAGCATGTCATGCTTGAACTCTCTCGCATTCAAAGGACATCGAACAGGACACTACACGGTATATAGAGCCACGTACAGATCACCCCGCTCATACCTCCTACAGAGAATTTATCTCGGTGATTATGCAGTATTTTGAATATTTGTTAGATGCAGCGTCTGCTGAACGTTACCATGGATCCGAGCGAGTCGCGAGATGTACGATAAAAGTGGTTACATACTTAGCTTGCAATGCGATCTATAATACTTTTGCAGCTATTAGTTTTATTGAGAGCTAGATTTAACAAAGTTAAAATAGTATTAAGTGAAATACAGAATTATTTAAGGAATAATCTCTTTTCTACTCATATAAATATGAAATTAGCAATTTTTCCACTATCTACTCTATATGAGTACTAGTATATGAGTACGATTTTTACTCTCTATAGATATGAAAATATTTTAATAAATATCTAGAAGTGAAAATGAAAATGTCAAATTTACAGTTCTGCTAATGGATAAAAGAAAGACTTTATAGTTATTAATTATAGTAGTTCAATATGAATATTATAATGAAACGCGTGTAACGTTAAACCACGAAGCGTTAGCCGAGATCGCAATAAACTGCTGTCCAAAATTTCAGTACAAATAATTTGTTGCGTACATGTGCATTGTAGGGTGGAGTACCGCCCTGCTGAAAATAAGGAGGACATATATTTTTCGCCAGCGGCATGCCTTGCAAAAATTCCTGAACTCGATTCTCTAAAAATCTAATTATCGCACACCCGTTAGATATTTCTGAAAAAAATTGGTCCGTCTGTGTTTCGCCTTTTAAACATACCTACCATTGTTGTTAAACCCAGTCTCATCTGAACATATATATGATTGAAAATGCCAAATCCTTATTTTTATTATTGATATGCATAAACCAATTACAGCTGGAGTACTGTAATTAGTTTGTTCTTCTCGGTCCAAATCGCCGACGTACAAATGTTGGTGTAGTTGGTATATGAACGAGCGAAACCCGCTATTTCTCAATATGTACCTAGCTGATCGGTGCTTAATATTCAGTTCTTGGGCGATATCCCTTGTGTATACGTACAAGAGATTTGGAAATGTTGCCCGGATCCAAATTATGATTCAAAATTTGATTTTCAATTTTTTAGAGTAACTTTAATCAAAATTAAAGCGAAATTCTTGCATATTGTAAGCATACTTAAAATTAAACGTAATACCAATGAAAATATAAATCAATGTGCATTAAGATAAACATCCTGGCAATATTAAAGGCAACTACTTTAAGATTCACTTTAGATAGAATAAAAATAAGTACATTATCAGTGACTTCATAACCGGTATTTTGTTGATGATTTGGCTACTTGTTTTATAGTTGTTTAAATTATCCAATCAAGGAAATAATACTTATCAACGTTGATCCTTATGCACCCGCAAAAAACCTTCCGGTTTAAATCCGATGGGAAAGTTATCAGTTTTTACGGGACTTGACTTGGCAGCATGAGGCCATCCAATTGCTTTTTTCCCGTCATAATAGCCAAGAGACTGCGAGTAGTCGAGTTTTCACATGACACTATTTGTTAATACTCTCGGTCTGAAACGGGATCAATAAGCAAAATGCTTATTATGGGCAATTAATTAAAATGAATGGGTAACACTATATCAACAGGGGTGTAATCACTGTTATTACTGAAAATGCGTAATTATTTTTAATGGAAATGGTATAATTGATAGCCTGCAGATATTCAGTTTCATTATCTCGGGATGTAACAGACTGTTTCATTGACCACTTGACCAGGTGATTGCGATTCTGCATACGGAATACGAAATAGCTTCCACGTCCCTCGATGCTTAAATACCAGTTTAATAAAAATACGTGAAATCTGACTTATTTTATCTGAGTAATATTTATTGCTTATGTTGACTCTACACTATTGAAATGCCACAAAAAAAGGGACAGGATTGCTAGATATTTTTATATTTTTATATTCAATATTTTATATTATACGCATGTTAATAGTATAAGAAAGATATCAGACCTGTCACTCCAACTGAAGTCTATAATGAAATTAAGACAAAAATATATCCAAACAAAGCATCAGGATTTGATCTGATAACTGATGAAATTCTGAAAAAACTACCTAACAAAGGTATTGTCATGTGACTTACCTTTTTAACGCAACCTTTCTACTGAAACATGTATCTCCCGTTTGGAAATTTGCAAAAGTAATCTTGATACCCAAACCTGATAAGTCAATTTATGATGCTCCATTAATTTCAAAGATCTTTGTAAAGTTACTCCTCATAAGAATAAAACCTCTAGTAGAGAATAACAACCTAATCCCAGACTACAAATTTGGATTCAGACAATAGTCGGCAATAAAGCAATGAACATACGATTTTTTGAGCAGGAAGATGAATCTTACTGCAGTTTTGTGGGTTCAATTCGTATCTATAAACTTTGTGAACTAAATTGATCAATTACTTTAAAAAAAATGCATTTTTACATATAAAAATATGCATTTTAGACGTGTATCTCGAAGAGACATTTTACGACTCTGTAAATATTGATGGAAATGAGTCCAGTTTTGCTACTCGGAAATTTTTGGGGTCGCTATACACGAAGGCAACGATCTAAGAGGTCCTGGTTCCCTGGATGGACAGTATGAACGCCGTCTCCTAGAGTTTTACGGGAAATCGTACCATGAAATCGAAACTCGTTATTTACTCGGTGGTTTTTTGGGTCGCAGCACACGAATATCACGACGGCAATGGTCTCCTGGTGCCCTTGATGTATAATTCTCTTATTTGTTTTTTTAACACAAATATAGTTTATGTTATTAGACATTAATTAGACTTGTATGTATCGTCTCCAACGAACCTTTAGAAATTATATTATTCATCCGTCTTCAATAAAAACTTTCGTAAAATTTTTAATTAACAGTTGTAATAACACCTGCCAGAGAAAGTAAAACTGATCCCCCATAAGATTGCTGTCTGCCGTTGCAGGAATTCTCCCTAAGGACGAAGGAAGCGGCCATCAGATTGTATTTTCCGTGTGCAGACAGTCGAGTCGGCTCACTTCTCCTGACATGACTCTAGGATGTGCAAAGCAAATGATCCGCCAAGAGTTAATACGCACATGCTAGCGGAAGTATACAATTTATCGCTCGTGAGGCTGCAGGCCAACTAAATAATTATTGCTATGATTTAGTGCTTTTATCAGATGTCGTATCCTTTGTGCACCACTGTGCTGTACGCCGCGGGATAGGAGGTAGGGGAAAAGGTCAAGTGGGGCTCAGATGAGCAAAATATAAAACGCGTACAAATAGAAGAACAGTCCTCAAATGCCTTACGGAAGAGAATATATTTATAACTTGTTTTTACTTTTTACTGGTATATATATATATATATATATATATATATATATATATATATATATATATATATATATATATATATATATATATATATATATATATATATATATATATATATATATATATATATATATATATATATATATATATATATATATATATATATATATATCTATATATATATATATATATATATATATATATATATATATATATATATATATATATATATATATATATATATATATACGTTTATACTAGTACACTATCGTGGAAAAAAATCGTTAAAAAGAATACGTAAAATGTTACTTCTATCGCATGGCATTTTCATTACCAGTAAAGTTAATAATTACACCTAAAGAAACCTATTCATCACTTGTATCGCTTCTATTGCTTTTGTTGTGGAATCGGCAGATGCGATTGTGCACGATATATTGAAAATTCCCTAGATCTCGTGAAAATCTTCATAATCTGGCAACACCGCAACCGACCATGTGGCAACATCGCTCTGGGAGTGCCAGATATAACCACTCAATGGCTAGGTTTCAACCCTCTAGGGCTTCAAATAACCGAGATACGCCCTGGCCCCATTTACAATAGCTGCAGTATAGGACTACCCCCTTGTAGAACCCTTCGAGACGTCCTGTATACAATCTAGAATGGAATAGTTGAGAACAATCTAGAATGAAATTGAATAATCGAGAAGCTTCGAAAAGTTTCCAGAGCCTTGAAAATAGTATATAGAGGTCAGCCGATCGTTACATTAGTTTGAACGTTCTTGTAGACTAGATCAAGTAACAAGTACTTAAAAGTGTTCAATTTGCTATAGTGCTTTGCCATTATATACAGCTGTGACTAGTTGTGTTTGGTTAATAAAGTGAATTTGGATTCCGAACAGTACCACTTAAACGATCCCAGTGGCGTAACACTATTTTTTAATCGAATTAACATAGGCGTATTTTCGATATAATCTTCGAAATTTAAGTAGGCTAAATGTGAATCATAACCAGCATAATCGTAAATAGGAGCTTATGCAACTGCTGTGGGTAATTCATTGTCAACAAATATAAATAAATAATTTTAAATTTATCAGTACTTACCTGAATACGGTTGGAAACACATATAACACAAGCAATAATGGGGAAGAAGATAAAACAGGTTAGACGTAAATTTATAACGGTTCTAACATGAATTATTTTACAATTCACATCAGGGATGAGGAAATACATGACAACCATATCCAATCCGCAATTCATCCTGTTATATGACGAGTATAATGGTCACAGAACAAAGAGAAGACTTTGATTTCTTCACAGATAAGTAAAAAATTTAGTATGAAGCACTTCACGTAAGAGATTGGAACGCATCCTAAACTCATTTTCTCAAAACTTATTACTACGTGAACTATTAACGTCATATAAGTGAGCATGAATTTAACGGACATTTAATTTAGAGCGTAACTAAACCATTTAAAATTGACAGCCGTTTAGTCTTCAGAAAAATCAAATAGTATATAGCTTAAGAGATATAATATGTTACAAGATCATAATAATATATTAAATCAGTGCATAGATAGTGTAAGAGCATCATTACTAATAGATGCACGAACTGAAATAAATAAATAAATATGTAAATAAATAATCATTTATTTCAAGACTTACAATGCAAGTATGGAATATCGTCGTCATCAATATTATACACTCAAGCATGTCAAGCATAATGCATGTATTATAAAATACCAACAACTTTTACCCTATATAAAGCCTTTTCAACTCACAAAGTGGCGTAACTCTATCTGGCATACTTTTCTCGTAACTATCATTTGGTCGGTGACGAAACTCACTATAGAACTTTATAAATCTAACAAACTGAGCTGACTGGTTTTAAGAGATTTATATTTTAAATAAATTTGTGCATGTCGCCGACGTATCGCAATTTCATGAGTTAGAACATGTATTATAATCAACTGGGTTTTTTATATTGCGGCAGTATTATGCATTTAGTATAGTTTTAACCGTAGTTCAGGAATATGGTGCAGCCACCATTAAACTGCAAATAGCTAGAAATACATTGTTAGGCTGGACCAGACGATGGAAACTAAAACTAAATGAGTTTAAACCAGTTCATGTGGAGTACCATCTCTATAAATCGACGGAGCTATAGTGCCATATTATAACAAAGCCAAGTACCTTGGTATGACATTAGATGCTAAGCTCCGATGAAAAGAGCATATAAAGAAGAAACGAACTGAGCTTAGTTTAAAATATAAACAGCGCTTCTTGACAGAAATTCCAAGTAGTCATTATACAATAAAATTCTAGTTTATAATATTTTAAAACCAATTTTGCTTATATAGTATTCAGTTCTGGGTTTGTTCCAAAAATAGCAACATCAAGTGAATCCAAACGTTTCAGAATAAAGTCTGCGTAACATGGTAAGTACTCCATGGTACATACGCAATATTGATCTTCATCGCGACCTTGGTTTCGAAAAAAAAATAATTAAAAAAATCTTCGAAAGTAGTTTCCATGAACTGTTATCATCTGATCATTATTTCGTAATTGATACATGCATGCGTAAAATAGGACATTAACAACTTTTATTAATGAAGGCATTCAATTGTGTCGTTGTTGGACATACTCATAAATATTTGTATCTAAAAGTTCCGTTATCACAATGACATTTATAAAATCTTCAATGTAGATTAAAAACATATTTAATCATAACTCATATCTTACGAGTTCTACGAATATCTGCCGGAACAAAGTAATATATATAGCAGAATAGCTAGAGGTGGACCTCTAGCATCATCTTTATAACCATCTGGTAATTGATAGATATTTCTGAAAGCATACTACGAATTCCTGATATTCTCTCGACGAAATCCATTACGAGAACGCGCCGTCCGTGCTTTAAATCATTAGCACTCCGATCATTAATCAAAACGTAATACTACTACATTTATACTTCCCATTGATATGACGTCAGTATCCCAAATCCGTGTCTCGCCACAAAGAGAGCTAATTGCACGTAATTATTAAAATAAGCGATCATACGCTGGAAGCTTCAGTTCCTATTCATGATATGTACTGTAAATACCACAAACAGTATTGCTATTGTTTTCTCCTATTCAGCCTATAAAAAAGCATATAAATAATTTATAGTTATGTCCGCGCGTGGACAGATAGAACTGGTCCTTGGATACGAGATAAACCCAAACATATAAATCATCTGCTATCGCGTTTGATATGCAGTAGTTGAATAAGTGGTTTTAGAAGAGTACGGTAGCTCATGTATTTATCTAACCTTTTCAGTATTAATAGTTGGCTATTTATCCTGCCCGACACATGAGCATGGGCTAAGGGTATCGTGTTACGTTAATTTTAACCATATTATAACAATTTCAACATCAAAAGAGTAATTTTGCACAAGTATATCTTATAAACTTGGAAATTTGGCAATATTCTCTAACCCTAAAGTGACAAAATGTGAAAATTTTCACATTTGTTTATTTTACAATAATAAAGCTAGAACGATAAAATTTAAGGGGGATAACTAAAAGTCAGGGTGGTAGTAGACAGTTAATGTCGAATTTAATCAACTTTAAACCATCTTAACTTATTTTTTTAAATGCAACACCCCGTATATTTTTGCGCAACCTGATGAAAATTTTTGTAGTCTTTTGAATGGTATTTTCCAAATTTTCAGAATAATCCAATGTCCCGTTTTCTGTGAGAAAACCAAGCAATCCACAACACAATGAAAGATAATATGTATCAATTTACACATTTATTCAAACAAATTCGATGATTAATATGTTCTAGATATATGTATATAATCAAATGAGAATATGGATTTATGGTGGATAAGAGAAAATGATATTAAAGATACTATTATAAAAATTTCCATCCTCTACTTAATATAAAATTGTTGACATTTCTGACATTTCTGACTTTCATAGACATTTTGAGGTTTTGAGTCCAAATGGGTTTCACTAAAATATTATATTTTTGAGCTCTATTTAAAGTTGTTTTATAGTCATGACTTATATACGCATAATATGATTAACTTAACTTTGTTCAATGTCGCTTCTATACGCTTTCACTTTCTCGACCTTATCCATCTAACCTTTATCAAACTCAGCATGCCCTATCCATATGGCCTCATGCAAACCAATAACTCTTTTAATATTCTTCTCCCCTTATTCTCTCTGCAAACTGCTTACAAATTTGTATTTCCAATCTACGTTCCTTCTTTTCTCTCCTCGCCTTTTCTTTCCTCTTAATTATTCTCTGTAAAACTCGTTCCCAATCTCTATCTGCTATCCATTTCTTAATTTTTCTCCAATTATTATTTTTCTTCCTTGGTTCCCCCTTTTTGTTTTCATGCTCTCTTGATTCAATTTTATAATAAAGTCTATGCCATGTCCCATTTTCCATACTACTGTCTATGCTATGCACGTTTCTCACTTTAGTTATCGAGTTATTTGTGTTTAGCATCGTTACACCTTCATTATGTCTACTATACACTATCCTACTATACACTATACATGTCTACTATACACTATATCTATTGTTTACATTAATACTTCCTATTTAGTCTATACTATCATTTTCCCTTCTATATCTGATACATCTTAATTCATACATATATATATATATATATATATATATATATATATATATATATATATATATATATATATATATATATATATATATATATATATATAATTTTGCATTCGTAATCATCTATGATAATATCTCATTTGATACCTACCAAATTGTCTTGCACAATACTTTAACGAGAAATCTCTATGCTAAGTGATTTCTAACATAATTACAACTCAAATATAGTTCATCTATTATACAACATGATTATTTACAGACATACTTATTTACAATATTAACAAGTTCCTAATTTTCCACAACGTACGTTTCCTTACATTTGATACGTAAGAAATTTGGTATTCTAGTATGTGTATTATCCCAACATATGATTCAAGATTATGGTAAATCTTACAGTCTATATACTTGTGTATATAGATAAAATATGTGTACGCGAGAACCTAAAAAAACGTACTTTTTAAAATTTTTCCTTGCTATAGCTAGCATATTATAATTCTATACAGCAGTTTGTGAAAGTTGGGTATAAAATATCACAAAATCCGAATTTCCAAAAAAAGCACAAGCAAAAAGCTGATTTCTCCGAGTGATAATTTCCAAGATTTTATCATGGTATATAATTTTTTATTTCATATTTCCAAAAATACGAGAAACGCCTGAAATTTTTGGTATTTTAGGAAAAGTGTCATTAGCATTCGTGTTCTATTGGTGCATATTTATAAACGCATGCCTTAATTCTACTGTAGTTGCTGTTCTATTTTATTGATGGTCTTTCAGAGATCTGGTGTCAAGAATCTCGTTTAAAATATGAACCTCAGACTTATCTCATACAGTTGAGTGTATAGTTTCCATCTTTGCTAATTTATATCATTGTCTACATTTTACATGTTTTGCATGTGAAACTCGACTAAGCAGCATATAATATAAGAAGTATCTGTAATTCAACTGTCGGAGTCTTAAAGGTATTTTAATATCGTCGTAAAGGGTGACGATCCATCAGCTCTCTTTGTGCGGAAATAACGTTTAATGCAAATAAATGCTAAAGCGAATGGAATAACTAATGCAACATTAGTGAAGACTTATATGTGCCGCGATACATTGGAAGATCGCGATATGCAACTGACGCGACAGCTTAGTCTTTGCACATCTCAATGAAGTTATCTGAATATAGGTAATGGGTTTTTAAAAATATTAGAGTCAAAAGTGGTGTAAAGTTGCTGACCATTCTTGAGTACCCAAGTATCCAAGTAGTTAGCATAACTCCTATAATTTAGTAGGTGATACTTCTAGGCATGTTCGTTATAAGTACACATTTTCAGAATTATGGTAATAAGATTTCTGCCATAACTTCTAGTCTTTTAATCAGAACATTCAATGATTATATAAATAATGCAATATTCACGTTGGTTATTCAAAGTAGAGCACGTAAACAAAAGTAATTACTTTGTATGGCATTTTCTGTGCATAGATACTCCCTGGCCAAAGAAAACATGCTTTGGGCCACTTGCGGTATTTTATAATTGGATTTGTACTGCATGTGCGTGTGACTAGCTGCATGTGGTTAACATGTTCAGTTCTAATGTGCGAAAGTTACGTTGGACGTTTAATGATCATCTACTTATGATACGATGAAAATCATGCAACCAGTTTGCAACGTTTCTGCAATTAACAGTTTCGGCTATCTGCGCCTCAAATGAAGTACTTGAAATTAGCAGTCTTGAGCAATTATTAACAATGTTGTTTTTCTTTCTCTATATCTACAACACCTTAAAGAGTAAATATGCTTGTAAAACTCGACTAAAGGTAAACTCGTCTTTAAACTCATTTACTGTAAAGCTTAACTTTTTCTTAACATTTCCTTTTTTTATTATTCTCAATATTTTTGTCATTAGTGGCTATGCCTATATGGGTTGTCATTAAAACTGCAATGGGAGTAGAATACTAGTATAATAAATGTATTGAACAAATTAAACAATGGCTTGGACACCGATTGATACCGCCAGAATCATTGATTTGATTCAAGATCATCGGTCGTAGCATTACGTAGCTATAGCTCTGGATTTTTCAAGGTACTGGGAAACTGGAGAATACACCAGAAAAATGGATCAGGCACGAACAAGTCTAAAACTGCTCGCGATAACAGTTTTCATGTTGTCCTTCAGAGTCCTAAGGAATAGGGAGTTTACTGCACTTCGACAAAAGAAGAAGAATGAGGAGAAATCCTTTTTACCGATGAGCCCAGGTTCTGCTTGACATCTCCGAATGGC